>WBNM01010569.1:29225-44313 GCA_013399055.1 Ramphastos sulfuratus | reverse complement strand
TTTTTTTTTTTTTTTTTTTCAGTCTCTTTTTCAGTCGCGAACTGCTTTGGGAAGCATCGGAAAAACTCCTGAACTTTTGAGCATCCGTCACCACGGCGAGAACTTTTTTACGCACTTAGAGTTTTCTCTTTTTTTTTTTTTCCCCCCTTCTCCTCTCTTGGACTCCCTCTTTTTTTTTTTTTTTTTTTCCCCCCTTCTCCTCTCTTGGACTCCCTCTTTTTTTTTTTTTTTTTTTCCTCTTGCCTTTTTTTTTTTTTTGCCTTTTTCCTCCTTTTGCAGGCGGCCCCGCTCCGCCCCGCCGAGCTGCAGCGGCCAATGGGACAGGGAGACACCCGCAGCTCTCAACGAGGAGGGTAGAAATAGGAGCGAGCGATCAAAAAAAAAAAAAAAAAAAAAAAAAAAAAAAAGAGAGAGAGAGAGGCAAAAAGAAGGGAGGAAAAAAAATCCAAACCCCAGAAACCCCACAGCCCAGCTCTGCCCAGTCCAGCACAGCTCTGGGGGGACCGGCCACACAGGCAGACGTCTTGAGCTCCACGGAGCCCCGGGCTTACGCAGGCCGCTGCGTACCCGCTGAGAGTCATCCGCGTATTTTGCGCCCCGACCCGCGACATCCCCACGAACCCACTCGCGTCCTTACGATCCCCGGGCACACGCACGACATGCAAGCTTCCACCAAGATATATATGTGTATATACATACATATACATATATATATACATATATATATATGGTCCGGCGGAGCACTTCCCACCCAGGCGCGTCACGCCACCCCCCACTCCCCTCCGGCGTGTTTCTCCACGACTTTTCTTAGTTTTTTCCCAATATTTTTTGGCTGATTGGTTCATTCCCTCCGCCAGGCTCTCTCCTCCCCTCCCCGCCGCGCTGCCGCCCGCTGTCCCGGCTCGCTCTCTGCTCTCATTCCAGCTGTCCCACCTCCCCATAGAGGGGAAAAGTTGCAGAGGGAGTTGTGGGGTGATTTGGATAGAGGAAAGGGTTGAGGGGTGTTGTGGGGGGTTAGGAGGGTGTTGTTGAGGGTGTTCGTCGGGTGAGGTGTTGTGGAGGAGGGGGATGTGGGAGATGACATACTCCTGCCCCAGCAGCACTCCCTCGCCCGCAGCCTATTGCCTGCCCGAACGCTCCCGCGGCGATCGCATTCCTCCGGTTGACACAGTTTTGACGAATCCCCCGAAGCTCCTTTTTCTTAACCAGCCACCGAGAGCTTCTCTCCTCTCTCCGTCCGTAAACCCGGCACTCGCTGCCTGCTCTCTTTGTAACTGCGGGCGCGTTTCTTGCGCGAGGTTCTTAGCTCGCATGTGCAGGTAATCTTTACAGATGTTTGTGGGATGTAGTTCGGTAAAGCAGGTCCTGGCTATGTTTATCTGAGACGCAAATAGCATGTTTTTTGATCCCGACCTGCTTCAGAGCTGTCAGGTGTGTCAAAAGAAAACAAAACAAAGCAAAATTCAATAAAGTGAATATTCCCTAAAGTGTTCTTCGGGTTCTGCTGTGAAGGTTTGATTTTGATTTGAGTGTTTGTTGCCGCAAATATACAAAAGAATATTTGGGCTCTGATCAGAACACCACCTCAACGAGAGCTCAAAGGTGGCAGAGAGGGAGACCTCGGCTGTTTAATTTTTAATTTTGATTGGCTTTTGTATTTTCAGAAAGGAGATCTTTCCTTGCTTTAAACACTGGGAACATGTAGATAATTTCCCCAGTGCTACGTTTTACCAGATGCTCAAAACACAACCCAGTGCTCCCCGTTTCCACCCCACCCCCCCACTCTGTAGCCTGTACCTCTGAAACTTCATTAGGCTTAATAATAGATCTCTCGAAAGAAGGGAGCTGGACTCTATTTTAAGGGGTGAATTTGTACAGGGAAGACGTGTCTGTGTTTTCGAGACGAATTACTCACCCTGACAGTGTGACACTACAAACACGACAAAAGCCGCTTTTGGGTTCCCCGATTTTAATCACCCTCTCCACACTTTCTACTGTGATAAGATTGCTTTGGGGACCGTGTCTCTACAAGCTGTTATAGGCACATCGCCTGCTCGGAGGTGCTTCAGCAGGAATGTTTTTTCCTCTGACACACCAACCAGTGCTTATTAAACAAACAAAACCCAGGTATTTAAAGAGAGATGCAAGTGATTCGAAGGAGGTCATTTATGTAGGCTCAGTATCTGCTCCTTTCCATATTCCAGCATAACGGCTCTCCTTTTGGTGATAAACGTCAGCCCTTTACTGGTGAATACATGATCCCGTTTAGCCTGTTGTATTTCACCGTCTGGAATCTTTCACCTGCTCCTGCCTAATTACACGTTTTTCCCTTTCCTCCCACCACAGCAGAATTAATACGTGTGCGAGATGTCAATCCCAACACGTTATATTTTTCAGAAACTCTCTTGCTCTGCTGAAAAGGAAAAGGAGCATTTTTATCATGTCTCCACGCAGCTCAGGTCATCCAGTTTTCTCACAGTATTACCTGCCCTTAAAAACAATTTCCATGGGCTTCCCGCTCACCCCGAGACCCTTCACCGCCTTTCCCATCTTGTCTTGACAGTGTTTAGGGTGGCGAAGTCGTTCCTCGGGCGGGAGCTGGAGTAACCCCGAGAAGTTTCAGCACGGGGCGGAGGGGGGGTGGGGGGGGCGCGTTAATCCCCTGCATTTTACACCTTAATCTATGTTGCAAGAGTCGCTCTGATGCTCTGATTGCGAACTGACGCAACTCACATCTGTTAAGTCATCTCAAAGTAGCAAGACCCTGGCTTTTCCAGTCGAGGCACACAAGTCACCACCGTGAAGGTTTGGAGAATAATTGTGGGGTTATGTGGGCGCCTGTTGCGGGGAAGCAACGGTTCGGGGGAGGTGGAAAGATCTGTTTTGCCATTGACGTGTTCAGTATCACCCAAAACCTGTCCTCGGTAATGGATGTCGCCCACCCTGCCGCACCATAGATCCGAACAAACCCGCCTGGCCTCTGGACGAGAGAAACGCGTTGTGGGGGCACCGCTTGGGTCTTCTGGAGTGGCAGCGACCATGTCCGTTCAGAGTAGACCCTCGGACAGATCTCCTGGCAGACCACCAGGCAGCGAGCACGGTCGATGCCGCTCCCCCCCACCCCGAAACCGAGAGCCCTGTGCCCGGGGCAGCCGCTTTCCTCCTGGGACAACTGCGAGGCTTAGCGTGTGTGGTAACCGACAACCTGACTCAGGGAGGTGTCAGGAAGAAATGTGACAGGGGAGTGATGGGCGGAGGGGCTACCATGGTCCGGGTGGACCCAAACACTTCGTTGTGGGTTGTCCTCTGCCCTCCGAGATTTGGAGGCGAACCAGCTCCAGGCTGTTTATGTTTAGACGTAGTCAGAGATTCGTTTGTCTCCCTTTCTCTCGGCTCCGGTACCACAGCAGTGTCCCTGCAACGCCGAAACCAGCCACCCAGCCCGGCTCTTTGCATCTCAGGATGTAGCCTTCCGTGTCCCTTCAACGACGGTGGACACCGCAGGGAAGAACCGATAACGTCCTTTCGGGGAGGGCAGGGAGGAAAATTATCTTGTCGACTACGTACTTCACCAGAAGAAAAATGTATTGTGCCGGGAGTCCCTTCTCTGTCTGCGGCGGCTGGACACAAGTTAAAGCCATTCTGTCATTCATCCCTGCATCCTGCAGCTTTGCCATGCCAGTCTGCGCAGTTAAGTCAAGCTCTAAATGCCAGCTCTGGTTGCGTGGCACTCGGCTAAGCAAACAGGCGGGATTGTTATTTTATTAACGTATTTTTCACAATCCTGACGACCTTTATGGAGCCATAAATAATACAAATTCATAGGAAAACGAGCTCTCTGTCCCATCTAACATCCTTCAGACTCGCTTCTGAGTGAAAAAATTATCCTTCGCAGTAAAGGCATCAGTGGCCATCGGCTTCGTGCAGTTCCTGAAACAAATAAATAACTTATTTTCTCGTTCAGTATCCAAAACCGAATTTCGCTTTTAATTTACAGGGGAGAAGCGAGAGGTCCGTGGCCGCACATTTCGCCTTCCAAGAATAAATACATTGGTCATGCAGGTAACTCGTCTCTGCGACAGAGGTTGTGTCCCAGAGATGTGGGAGCACTAGGGATAAAAACAGAAACCAGGCTGTGGCAAACTGCTTATATTGTTTCTTTTGTTCAGGTAACGAACTAACCACACGCACAGAGTCAGAAACAAACCCTGCAAGCCCTTAAGAAACCCTCAATTCGGTAAACTCTGCATGTCTGGCATCTCACGCTAAAATACCAATATCTGGGGATGTTAAAACTTCATCCCTAACCCCACCATAAGACAGCCAGACATGTTTGTTTTTTTGGTTTTCTTTTCTCTTTTTCTTTTACTTTCCAAGGTCCCTTGTCCCTTTTGTGTTCCTTTTCCTCCCTTATTTCCTTCCTTTCTCTGGGAGGGGCAGCGAGGGCGGAGGGGGGTCTGAATCCATGGGATTCTGTAGGTTCCTATAAACGAAAACAGACACAGAGATCTGCGCAGCTGGGAGATGAACCTTTGGAGCACTGTCCTGCTTCATCTCCACCTCTTACCTCAGTAGACGGGAGGGGAGAGTGAGAGCGATTTGTATGAAGGGTTTATTTACATAAGAATGAAGCGACGGTTCTTAGTCTGGGTTCTGATAAGTACTTGGCAAGTCATTAGAAAGCAGATACGGATCGGCCCCTGGATACAGTATTCCCTGTCTTTTGCATACTCGTTTTGGAGGGTTTTTCGGGAGGGTGTGCGGCAGAACGGGGTGGGGGCTGGTGGCGCGGCCGCCCCTCCAGACCCTCTGGCCTTTCGTGCTGAGGCCGGAGTGGCACAGCGGACAAAGGAAAGGAACCCGCAATTCTTCCTCCACAACCTCTTGGAAAGGGGCCATGTTGACACTACGCATCGCATCTCTTTGTATGCTCCCCAAAGCCCAGGGGCGACGATGCCATATCTCAGCGCACTGCGACCTCTCCCCGGCAAAGGGGTGACGATGCCCCCGTGCCACATCCCCCACGCCCTGCTACACACCACCCGCTGTGCCCCTCTGCGCGCACCGTCCCGCACCCGAGGACCGCCTGCTGCGTGGCGGGCGGGTGCTGCGCGGACCGCGGGCTCCCTCTCCCGGTCCTCTTGTGCCAATGGCGCCCGCTCCGCGCTCCTCCGTGCAGGTCCCACAGCCTTTCTCCGTGCCGCCCCGCCTCCTCCGCCCCCAGATCCTTCCCGCCGCCGTTTTGCTGGTGGGAGACACGCGGTGCCGGTTTCCCGAGGCACTGCTGGGTGCTGGGGGAGAGAGGCAAAGGGGTGGCAACGCCATCCCGGGCCTTATTTTCTGTCAAGGAATCTCATTACTGATTGCCAGGTCTGCCAATAAAGGTACTAGTGAAAAAGTATTGGTTTCCAGGAAAAGTGCTTGTGATTTTTAACCTCCCCCTTGCTAATTACAGCTGTTCAACTGCCGAGGAAGAGCTTTAAAAAGCTGTCTTGTAAATCCAGAGGCTGATGGGAATCTAGAGACAAATGAGAATCCAGAGGCAGATGGGCATCCAGAGGCAGATGAGAGTGCAGAGGCAGATGAGAATGCAGAGGCTGAGTGGAACCTAAGGACAGTTGTGAATTCAGAGGCAGATGTGAATCCAGAGGCAGGTGCCTTTAGACAGTTGTATGGCTACAGAGATGTGTAAATACACACACACATACACACATGGTTTTCTGAGTTTTACAAGATGTTTATAGGAATTAAGTACGATTGCACTGAAGAATGAGTCTCCTCAAGGCTCCTAGGAGCTATAGTAAAACACATAATAAACCAGAGATACTTGCATAGGTGCTTTTATGAAGCCACAACTGCTCTCTTTGCACAGTTATGTGTGTGCTGCTGAAATTAGCCTGTGCTGCTGAAATTAACCTGTTTACATACAAAAACAACATCTCGTTCTGCAGAAGGTGTAATGAGAAGAGGTGAAAGAACAGTTTATAAAGCAGAGCTCTTGAGATGCAGCTGTTATTTCCCATTACAGTGGGAATGCACCAAGGAGGGTTTTACAGGTGTGCACACAAGGACCTGGCAGCACAGGAGACCGAGGGGCTCTGGCCTCCAAACCCAGCAGTGCACCCTTCAAAAGGAAAAGAAAGCATCAGTAATGGCTCAGCGCCTTTGCCAGATGTGATGGTAACATGGGTCATGTTTGGATATCAGGATGGTACCAGCCAAACCAAACAAGACCAGTTCCCAGCTATGATGGCAACGTGGCTCATGTTTGTGTGTTAGGATGGCACCAGCCAAGCCAAACAAGGCCAGTTCCCCTGGTTTGCATAGCAGAAGCGATCACAAGCCTACACCCAGTGTTAGATGATCCACTTAGAGGTTCTTCTCTTGATAAACACAGCCATAGATCTTTTAAAGTGGCGTGGCATGAAGGAAAAGACACTTGAGAGACTATTTTTAAGAATTATGTTTTCTATTTCACTTGATGATCCCTAAGTGGAGGCAGAGATTCTCAGCTGAGGTCAACACTGAGAAATCACCCCAGGTGTGTGACTGTGGGGCACAAGGGTAGCTGGCTGGGCAGATAGGCAGGTACATAGCTCGCTTTCAATATAGAGTTTTGCTCCCAGAGCTGTGGATACTGCAAACACTGAAGAAGCAAGTTACAAACAGGACAGCTGTGGTAGCACACTTTAGTTGTTGTCTTACCCTCCATAGTTTAAACAGGCTGCCCAGGGAGTGGAGAACAACATTTCCCTGAAGCTCACTGTGTGATGAGGTGGAGGCCCACAGAGGCAGAAGGAGGGTTTGCATGGGACGGAGACTGGAGCTACCATAACCGACCCTGTGGCAAGAACACCCACAGAAGCAAGTAATTTGCCCCTCCCACACTAACTGACAGCCAGGAGCAAAAAAATGCTAAAGTAACTTACATCATCCTTTGCCTGTATCATTACTGAGGAGGAACTGAAAGCTGTTTTATGAGGAGCAGACAGACAAGACTAGCTTGAGCTTGAGACATAAAAAACCCAAACCACTGAGACACCTGAAGGCATCCCAATTAAGTGGTATTACCCTCCTGATCAAGATGCAATCATTGTTAGTAAGCATACCTGATTTTTAGCAGAGATATTCCAATGAGGTAGATCTCCTGATTAGGTGCACTTAAATTAAGTGGAGAGAACAGCATAGAGGAAACGAGGCTGGCGTTTACAAGGGCCAGCTTTGTGGAGGGGGAATTTCTCACTTGCAAAAGGATGTGAGTGGGGTTCAGGGCATGTACTCCCCAAATCATGACAATGCCACTAATCCCCATGACAAGCAGCCATCTAACCTTGAAGGCATCCAGACCTGGTGGGTGCTTCCGTCTCTCACCAGTGTGTTCCCCAGGCACCAGTAGCTCTGCTGCTGGGCATGCCCACAACTGCCTGAGTCAGAGCACCTTGGCGCTTCTTTTCAGCCTAAATCCCAACTGGATCCAAAAAGTAGGCAGAGTGGCGTCTGAGTACCTGCAGGGTTTGATCCCACAGATAATGTCTTGGGCTTTGGGATACATTTGGAAGGAAGGTCCTTATCAGCTCTGCACTGCCTATCTCTGTGCTTTACCCAACTGATTTGGAGCCTCGTGGTTTTTGGATGGAATGACTTGAGGTGACACATATTGGCAGTAGTGACATAGCTTTTCATGCTGTTGCCTCTCTTCTCATTGATCAGACCTTCAATGTGAAGATCTAAAGATCTAAAGTTTTGGTTTTTTTTTTTTCTGGAGGGAGAAATGCAGACAGCAAGACATCCAAACATGGGTGCTTTGGAAAGCTCTGAAATGAACCTGCCAAGTGTGCTGGGTGAAGAAAGAGAGAAGGGATGAGGCCTACAGCTACCTGTGCTAGTCGTAATACTCACCATGGGCAGAGCTACAACCAAAACAGCTTTTCTGGTGTGGAGAAAGCTCTGTGAAAGGTGGCTATGGGGAGAGCTTTGTGTCTCTCCACACATCTACTTCCCTCCAGAAGCTGAGCTTGTCTTGCATCTCTACACCGAATAAGGGAAAGAATGCGAGCCCTCCATCACGTCTCCAGCTTTCAACATCTGCTGAGTCTGTTTGTCTATTTTGATTTGGGTCGTGGGTTTTTTTTTTGCTGATGACTTTGGAGATTGCAGTCTCAGCAGGGTCCTGTTCTTTGTTTGTACGCTGTCCAGCTCCTGTGTCTGAGATCTCAAACTGATGTGCTAACAGTGAATAAGCATAATTATCTTGGGGGATGCCTCTCAAGGATCCACCTGGAACTGATTGGACTGGGCATAAAATAGACCATTTCCTTTGGAAGGTAAGGACTTATGGAAACCACTAGGGTAAAACACTCTCTGCAGAGGTGAACACATTCAGTGTTGCTCATCATGGCTTTGCACAGACTGAATACTACCTCATATTCCTCTTCCTTCTGAATTTAGGGGAACGGCAGCAGCCATCTGAATCTCTTTGAAGAAAAAGATGACACAGTTTTCTTGCTGACCTGCAGCCAAGGTGTGCTCTTGAGGTGTGCCTGGTTTTCAACTTGCCTACCCAGAGAAATTCCAAATGTAGTTTCATGTAGTCATTTCACCTCAGAGGGCTCTTGAGTGTGTGTCATCAGGACCTTGCAGGGCTGTGGGGCAGTAAATTGGTCTAGAAATTAATCTTTGAAATTATTGTTTGGAATTCTTGTTTTAATTCATGCTCGAATCTGTGATTTAATATTTGGAATTAATGTTTGAAATTAGTGTTTGAGTTTATGCTTGGAATTAATGTTTGAATTAATGTTTGAAGTTAATGTTTGAGTTCTATTTGGAATATTTGGAATTCTATTTGGAATTCTATTTGGAATACTATGTCCAGTTTTGGGCTCGTTGGTTCAAGAGAGACCTGCTGGAAAGAGTCTAGCGGAGAGCCACGAGGATGATTGGGGGACTTGAGCATCTCCCATACAAAGAGAGACTGAGACACTTGGGGCTGCTTAGTCTGGAGAAGCGAAGACTGAGAGGAGATCTGATCAATGGATACAAATACCTGAGCGGTAGCTGTCAAGTGGATGGGGCCAAGCTCTTTTTACTGGTCAGCAGCAGTGAGACAAGGGGCAATGGCTACAAATTGGAACATAGAAGGTTTCACCTCAACATGAGGAAAAACTTCTTTAAAGTGAGGGTGACAAAGCACTGGAAGAGGCTGCCCAGAGAGGCTGTGGAGTCTCCTTCTCTGGAGACTCTCCAAACCCGCCTGGAGGTGTTCCTGTGCAAACTACCCTAGGGGATCCTGCCTTGGTGGAGAGGTTGGACTCGATCTCTGGAGGTCCCTTTCAACCTCTAAAGTTCTGTGATTCTGTGAATTCACATTTGAAATTCATGTCTAAAATTCACCTTTGAGTTCATGTTTGCAATTCATGTTTGAATTAACAATTGGAACTCATGTCTGAAATTCAAGTTTGATTTAATGTTTGAATTCACATTTGAAATTCTTCTCTTTTTCTCCCCTGTTCTGCTCTCACTTTCCATGGAGGCTAGACCTTGCATTAGGCTGAACTGTGTCTGCTCTGTCTCTGTCTCAGAGGGGTTAAAGGCGAGTACCTGGGCCAGCTCATCAGCACTATGGTGAGTGAACTCACTTGAGCCATGTCGTTGCAAAGAGAGTGTACATCCAGAGCTTGGATGCTGATGCTGGATTTCATGTACGTATATTATGTGCCAGATAGCACCACGGGGTTATGGTGGTGAAGTATCTGCTTTGGGCAGCTCCAACATTGAGATTGGTTCCTAGCTTTGCTCAGGTTAGAACTGTTCACAGACTGTAGCATACCATGGGTTTTATTTGCAGGTTTAAGTAAGCTTGTTAGCACTTGAAAATAACGTTACCTCTTCCCATTGAGGTGAATGCAAATTGTCCCACTAGCTTTGAAACACATTCTCCTCCACCTCCTCCCTCTTAAAAGGCTTAATCAAGTGTGTTTAGCAGAAATCTATGATAGCTGTCTAATGACTGGCTCGCTTTGCCCAGGGAAAAATGGAATTATAAACTGAAATATGATGCTGAAAATGAAGTTTAGTATAAAGTGTTTAGTCTAGTACTAGATGAATGATGGAAGCTTGTATTTGTGAATAATTTATTTGACAATTGGTGGGGACAAAAAAAAAAAAAAAAAAAAAAAAGACCCAATGAGTTCTTTGCTGGTTTTTCCTTGCCTGTCTACAGGATTGGCTGAACAACGTGCAAACAGATTGCTAATATTTGTTCAGGAGCAAAGAGGTCAGCTTTTATCAGGAGGATTTTTAGCAGTGGCTTGGAGTAGCACCAGATTAGCCTAATTGTCTTGTGTCCTCTGCATAGTAAACACAGGAAATTCTTCTATTAGTTACTGCATTCACTGTGAATTTGCATCTTGGCAGCAACACTTAGATTCTACTATAAATCCTGTGCTATAAAGACTCTGCAAACACTGGAGCTTGGCTTTCATGACTGGGACCAATCTGGGACCCAAGGCTGTGGACCTCAGTGAGTTTCAGTTTATCACCTGTATGCATGGCTGGTGCTTCAGTCCCTTCTGAAAACACCTTCTTCAATTGTGAGCAGTGTTGGAGATGGCAGCTGTGCATTGGGCTGAAGGAGCAGAAGTTCCACTGCTGTACAGAAGGTGTGCTGCATGATCAGAAAGGCTGCTCTTACCGTATGTGCTGATGTAGATGGTTGCTGATTGCCAGACAGAATCTAGTTATTAATTATTTTTCCTCTTGGTGAGAGAGGAAGTGCAGACGGATGGCAGAGTCTCTAGAGAGCTGTCTTTATTAGCATGACCTGACAGCAGCATAGAGTTTTTTTGCTTGGGGACGAAATCCATGTTTTGCCTTGCAATTTAGTGAGCTTGTCTGCATCACCTCCTACACTTCCTCCTGCAGTCTTTAGCTTCCCCTCTGACACATCCAGGCTGCTTTCTTGGTACACTTTCATCCTCTGCTATCTTTCTATATTCTCTCATGTCACCAAGTGAGTTTAAAAATGTTCTGAAATAAATACGTATTTTAATACTTTCCCATCCTCCTCATCCATTCAGAAAGACCACAGATAAATCTACTTTCTGTGGGAAAAAAAAAATAAAGAAGAAACAAATGCCATCAAACCCACTGTAGGTCCAAGAGCAATGCTCTTTCCAGAAGTGACTATTGTGATCCCAAATTCAGTGTTGTTGCTGTCAGCAGGTTTCAGATTAAGATAAGTGCTAGTCTGGGGCTGGAAGATGACACTGAATTTGCACTGTGGGTTGCCAGAGAGGTATTGGGCACCTCCAAGGCCCATGGGAGTCAAGAGAACCTGTAGGTGCTTGAACATCTCTTGAGCTGGGTCCTGGGAGCTCCTGCATATGCCATCAGCTGCAGCTCTTGCTTGTACTTATGGTTGTTCTCTAAGAGGGTTAATTTTTCATGTGCTTAATTCAATATTTGCTGTTCAGGCGGGAACTGCTCACCCTTTTTGTATCTTCATCTCTTCAAGACTGCCTGTGTGAGGGCAGTAAGGGGAGGCAAGGTGGGTCCTCCTAAATAATGATCACCTGCAAAATATGTGCTCCTCAGGCTTTCTTAGTTTCCATCTGTTTCACAAGAGCTGCCCAGCAGTGTGGAAGAGACAGGTCACAGCATTGTTTCATCTTGGAATGCAAGATTTACTTGCTGTCATGCAGAGATGCTCAAGGCTGGTCATGGCTGTTGACTGATGAAGGAGGGGGGGTATGAGGCATGGAGACAACAGGTCACAGGCTTTCTTTTCACCTTAGTTCAGGGGAGGTCCCAGTGTAGAGCACTGCAGAGCTCCCAGTGCAGAGCTCCCAGCACAGAGAAGCTCTTCTTGATTAGAAGCCACAGCCTTTGGCTATATGTGCTGTGTCACAGAGCCCAGAGGTGCTCAGAATGCCACAAACTGTGAGGTGGTCACTTGCAGCTTTGTCCTCAGATGTGACCCAAATTCACAACGGCCTTGTTTGTGCTTGACTACAGAAAGCCAGCTAGGTGCCAGCCCAGCTCTTGGCATAATCTGGAGCAGTTGCAAGACAGTAATGAGCTATATGGTGCTCTTACAACCTCCTCCTCCTCCTCTCACCTGTTTCTGTGAAGAAAGGAGAATAGAGTAAACACAGGGGCATGTACCCTGGCTCTGTGGGATCAGTGGTGGCAGTGTCAGACACTGCAGAGGAACAGTACCGTGGAAACTGGGTTCAGGCTCACACCTTCTGGCACTGCTGGGAAGTCAGGAGGTGCTCTTAATAGAGAGAAGGTACCAAGTCCCTGCCTACCTTGCCTTTATTCAGGGAGAGCTCTCTCACAGAGCCCCAAGTATGAGCTGAGTAGAACAGCAACAGGGACTTCAGGACATGACACTTGTGGGGCTGGTCATGCATTGTTGGTCTGAGATGAAGTCTCCACGTTCTCAGGTGAGAATTTTTTCTGCTGCTTATGGGATTGAGCCCTGGGAAGCTACTAAGTGTTGCTGCTGCTCCTCTTGGAGCCAAAGGCAGCTTTGGGTAATCAGCACGGGTAGGAGTGAGCTCTGTCAGTAGAAGGCTGGTAAGGGCACGGTTCAGTTTCACTGTGGTATGCAGCACTCCAAGAAAACTCCCAGACTCAGTCCTTTTCCCTCAAGCACAACCCCTTATCAAGGTCTTTGGCAGCAATTCAGTTACAGAAAGGAGCAGCTGTCATGGTATTCCCACACACAAACACAGCAAAACAACCCCTCCCTGCTTTCAGTGCTTCGATCTTCTGTAGTAAGAATAATTACAATATTGAACATTTGTATCTGAGCTTTTAATCTTCAAAGCACTTAACAAGCACCAGCTACAGGTAATTGTAGCTGAGGAGTGATGAGGCCTTGCACAAAAGAGAATTGTGTGCTCCATGGGTCCCTGGCAAGGTAGGCACAAGGTAAGTGGGGCTGTAAAGGATCAATGACATGGAGTTTTTGCTGGCAGGGTAGGTTTTTCCTGTTGCTAGTTGCTGCACTCCTGCCAGAGGTTCCTGGATTTGTTGGTGGAACTGCTCACCTTATGGTTTCCCAACTCACCCCTGTCCCAATGAACTCAGTTGGGAAAGACCTCTATGGCAAGCCACATTTTCTGACCTGGCATGTTTTGACTGGAATGGGTATGGGAGTGCTTGGACAAGCAGCTTGGGAAAGTGGGAACTCCTGGCAGATGGGTAGAGAAGAAGGTGACTGTGGAGAGGTTTGTGGGAGGCTGGCAGCTCTGAGAGCTGGCACTGGAGGGGCATGTCTGACAAAGAGAGACGAGCCCATGCTGGTTCCTCCTCCTTTGGTTTGTCTCTCAGTCCTGAGGAGCTAGATATGGAAGCCTTGCTGTAAAAGGCATAATTTATTTCTATGGCCTTCAAGCTGTATTCATGTGGCTTTTGGCTCAAGATGGAAAACTGAAAAGGGTAGTAAAGGAATATGTGCTGCTTTTAATATTTTTCCTATCAGATGTTCTTTTTTTTTTTTTTTTTTGTAGGAGGGGAATGACAAAAGACAGCTTTTCAGTCTTGTTGTGGGGAGGAAAGTTATCAGACCACTCTTCCATCCTACTATTTTTGTGGCCATTCACTATTGCCTCAATCTGCGAAACTGGCCATTTGCTCCACTCTGTCTTGTTTTGCTTTCTTACTGAGTTTGCTCATGGGAAAGTACTGGGGTAAAGCCACTGTTCTTACTTGGAGTAGGCAAATGAGATGAGCAGATGTGAATCCATCACCTCAGCTCCTAGGCTTCACAAGTAGAAAGAGTTTCTATGTATTAATATGTTGATCTGGTGCCTTTCAACTTTAACCACTCTGGAGTCTGTGTCCTGGCTGTGTACTGTTTAGGTTAAGTCTGAAGCCCACATACATTTCAAATTTATTTTAAATAAATCGTATCCAAACCCAACTGCTGGAACCTTTGTTTGAACTGGAAGCCATGCTCTTTGTGCAGTGTGAATATCTGTCCTTCCTGCCACTGAAGAGGAAAACCAAGGTAATACATGTAGTAAGGCAATAACAATAAGTGAACAGCAATTGGTTTGTTCAAAGAGGTTAGCTCAGGTTTTGCTTTTAACTGCTCATGCACATTACCATTTTCCCCTTGAGGATTGTTTTGAGGAGGAAGATTGTGAAACTCTGAGCTGGTTCCCTCTTGTGTTGCATCTCCATTATGATGTGCATAACTCCAGAAAAGGAAGTCTCTACTTCATGGAAATACACATCCATAAGAGTGTCATCCCTGTCCGTTTGGCTAGTGAGATTTAGTCATGTAATTATTTCAAATTTCATTATTAACATTTGGATAACATTTTTCTTTTAAGGACTCCAAGCCCAGAATGAATTGATGAGAATCTTCCCATTTTATTAATGTAAAAATGTTTTTGTGAGAGAAAAGCATCCTGTGGATGTAAATGTGCCTCAGGAGGGAAGTTTAAAAAGCTCTGGAAAGAGACACATGCCCAAACCAACTTCTGAAGCTTAACCTTGTGACTTTTAGTTCCTCCTCCTTTTTTAGGGCTGTGGAAGGGGTCAGCTCTTACAGACAGCTGCTTCCAGGCAAGCAGTGCCCTGGGAGAAGGAGCAAATTGAAGCTCTCACCTGGGTAAGTCAGTGCTGTAGTGGGATTCTCTGCAAAACCAGGAGAAAACAAACAAAACCAACCAACCAAAAAACCACAAACAAACAAACCCTAACAACCGAGAAACCCTGAAACCTTCTCCCTTGCTTGCCCCATTCCAATTAAGTGCAATCAATTGCTCAATCAATCTTTTGCTCTTAATAAAGTCTCTTATCTTTTTCCTCCTAGTTCCCCTCCAGGTTTTGAACAATTGTTCAGGCAGACACAACAAGCAGCTTTTGTAAGGAAGAGTGTAGGCGTTTTCCTTTGGCTGTTTTCACTTTCTGCCTGGGATGATGTTATGCTCCGCGCCCTCCCCAAATCCTGATCATATACAATGAGTGTGCTAAGAGCCCATGGTATTTTTTTCCCCCTTTATTTCCAGCTGGCACGGATTGAGTACCCTAATTTGACAGCAAAATCGTGCCAAAATATTTCGTGAGTGGG
>WBNM01010569.1:0-29205 GCA_013399055.1 Ramphastos sulfuratus | reverse complement strand
AGGGGGGGGGGGGGGGGAGGGGAAGAAGAGACGTTTTGTCATCTTTATGTGGCTGATGAGTCAGACCATTTAAACTAAGGAAAGGTTGAAAAACGGGAACTGCTCTCCAGCTTTATCTACTCCAGCATTAATTTCAGTAGAAGGCAGGAGTGGAGGAAGTCTGAGTAAATCTGTTCCTCATTCCAGTTGCCTTCAGATTTGTTACTGTTGCCTGTGAGCTGAAAGAAGATGCACCGGGCGGTTGTATTGAGTGGCTGTGATGGAGAGGAGAGGTCCCATGTGTGCCCTCCTTGGTTCTATGTGTGTGCAGAAGCCACATGTTCTTGATGGGTGCATGTAAAAAAGGTCAGTGCTGGCTTCAGTTGTATTGCTTTAACTCCTCTCCATTGCCATGTGGGAGGGAGATTGTTGTACCCATACAAAGCACACTTGTGTTTGAGTAAACCTGTTCCTGGTAGGTTTAGCCAGGTTTAGCTCTCCTGGCTTAACAGACAGGCTGTCCTTAACCAACATGGTCATGCAGCTGCAAATATTATCTGTGGGTCAGGCCATTTCTGGAGAGGAAATTAGATTGAGAAGATCTAGAGGAACTTCAGGGGGGAAAAAAAAAAAAAAAAGTGTAGTCAATGAGAGTTCTGAGTGACCTGAATGGGAAGAAGAGGCAAGAGGGTGTGGTACTGCATAAAGTGCCAGCAGCAGAGTCCTTACTTAAACTTTACTTAAAGTTGTCCGTGTGTTGATTTTAGTGCAGGGACAGTCGACATGGGCACATGTGCTTAAAGGAAAAGGGTGAATGCTGAGAAAATGGCATTAACTCATGGTGAAATAGAACCAAACTGGGCTGGGAAGCCTAGTGGAGCAGATAGAAATCCCCTTACACCAGGACACATTTGCACATTTGCTCCTGCTCCTCTCAGCAAACCCAAGCTGGCTTCGCGCTTGGCCACAGGCTTGCAGTCACTGATCACTTGTGCAGGGCCAGCTTCTAAACTGGGTTTTGCAGTCCCCGGTGAGCCCTGTGCTACCATGTTTACACAGTCATCAGTCCCCAAGTAAGAGGACTTGGAGTCAGCCCAGCTGAGCCTCTCCTGCATTCCACTGCTGTGGTGCAGACATGTCCTGGGAAGTTTAAAAGCAGGTAAATCCCAGAGAAATATGCAGAAGGGAGTTCTACCCTACCTGGTGGGCCTTTTCAAGGTCTGTTTTTGAGACTAACCTTGCTGGAACATGAAGAAGTGAAGAAAAAGCTTGCTCATTTCATTATCCATCTGCTTCTTTCCCCGGTCATAGTCTCTAGCTGGCTCAGTTGAAGGCAAGTCCTCCAGCATAGCCCACAGAAGGGCTGCTTTAGCTGATTCCAAATGAGAGTGCCCTTGAGGTGCTAATAGAGTAGCAGAGACCAGCTGGGTATTGAGGTTTCTCATGAGTGCCCCTTTGCTTAGATTTAGGGATGCAGGAACTGTGTAGGAGCTGCTGTGCTGGTGGCAAGCCAGGAGGCTATCTCCTCATACTGGGGTGATCCTCCCTTGGCTGGGGCTTCAGGCCTCAGGGCTGTTTGCATTGTGGGGATGGCACAAAGCAGCTTTACTTTAGGGAAGTATTGGGGCCCAGGCCTTATCTCACTTTGATTCTATTAAATAATCTATCTGTCTGCCATGTTATTTACATAACTCTTATTTAAATAGTTTTACATCAAACACACTGAATCATGAGACTGAAAGTCTAGACGATGCTTGCAAGGCTCAGCCTTCTTTAACCCTCCTGCGCTGCCATTTTTCTTGTCTCTCGTCAGGATTACCCTCTGTGCGCTGCCCTTGGTCCATGTGGGACATCTGAAGTGCCTGGCAGCCTCAGGAATTATAGTGAGCAAACTTAAATTGCACACAGAGGCAGAAATAGGGAAGAGGGAAAAGGTGGAAGGGAAGAGGTAGATGCCTGTGAGTTGTTTGTCTGGTTTTCCCAGGTCAGCTCTGAGTGAGGCTGCAGGGCAGATGGATTTGGACAGAACTTAGGAGAGGGCTTTATCCCCTCTGAGCTTGCCTTCTGGAAGACTGCTAGAGGAGATAACTCACTTCACGAAGAGCAGGAGAAGGAGGTATAGGGTTACTTCATGCTAAGTGAGCTCATATGTGGAAGCTGGGAATTGGGAGAGAATAAATTGGCATTTGTCTTTTTAGAGAAAAGCCAAGAAAGCTCCCTATTTTCTCTAGGTTCTCCCTGCTCCTCTAGAAGTTAATATAAATGAGTAATAACTCATAAGCGGCGTTACAGCACGCTTGACAAATCCGTCTGTCTCTGCTTCCGAAGGAACATTCCAGGTTTTATGCCTTGCTGTTGCAAGCCTTCTTCTTGTGATTTCATTATACATAGATTTTGATCTGTGTTTCCTGCGATACCGTGTGCGCGGGGACTGAATCTCTGCTGTGGGAAAAGAGGACCAAGGTTTCTGGCTCCTCATCCTTCGCCTCCCCATGAAAGGAGGTTTGCTAGATGGCTGCTCCAGCCCTTCCAGAGGCTTTGGCGATGAAGAAGGCTGGAGTGGAGCAGCACTTCCACCTAGTGGTCTGCGAAAACAAGGCAAATGCCCCAGCCCTGGGGGCTTCCGAGTCGCACAAAAAAGGCCTGAAACCAGTTTCCAGAACAATTTATCTTGGTGCATAAACCGAGTAGCAATGGATTATTTATATCCAGTTATATACATAAGATTTATATTATGAGGTACAAGCAACACCATCCAGATGTTGGGGTGGTTTGGTTTTTTTTGTTTGTTTTGTTTTGTTGTTGTCGTTGTTTGTTTGTTTGTTTGTTTTTTTCATTTGGAAATGGACTTATCTGGTAGCAATTGATGCCATTTGTTAGAGTACAAGTTCAGGGATGCTGTGACAGCAAGGTGAAGATCTTGCATTCCATAACAGAAAAGCAATACAAGGCAGCACTGAGCTATGTTTACAAAGCAGTCTGTGCCTGTATGTGCAGTGTGAAGTAACTTACACTGAGTTGTATCTTTATCCCTAGTTTACAGGTGGAGAAAGGAAGATAGGAGGGAATGCAGCAGGTACTCTAACAAACAGCTTTGGATACTCATGTAGATCCTGTTTTCCAGAGCAGCTGAGAAGTTAAGTGAAGTTGGTAAGGGTTTGGAGTGCACGTGAATCCAGCACAGAAAGATCCTGGGCTATGGGATCCTGTTCCAGAGCAGACAAACAACCATAATGTAATACCAGAGGAACCTTAGACCTCTGAAAAACAGACTCCCAAGCCAAATTCTCAGAGAGCTGACACCTCTGAGATCAACAGAGACTTCCAAACAAGTCAGAGAAGCCGAGAGTAACTCAGTGGTTTAGATCACATTGAGGTACCTGTCGGTAGCAGAAGTCCCATAAACCTCTAAGGGGAAGGTCCAAGTTTGCTGTCTGCTCCTGCCACTGCCAAGCAGTGCTGCCTCTTTTCAGCAGCTGCCTGTTGTGAAAGAGGCTGCTTTGCAGGGGCTGTTTCCCAACAGGGAGGCTCCAAGGGTGGAATCGTTATTGTGGAGGCTGGGAAATTATACACATGCATGTCCCCACATCCCCCCACCCTGATGCCTGTGAAGGGAAGTTGTAAGTTCAAAAGTGAGGATCAGAGCAGCTGAGGTGATTCTGCTGTGAAGAGAGGTGCGTGATTGACATCTAGAGGCTGATTCAACACCCAGGCATGACATGAGGTGCGTTTAAGTTATTTTAAGATGTTGTGGCCTGCCTTAGGGTATCCTGAAATTCTGACACCCTGCCAAGGAGACCTAACTCTCTGAGGGAGGGGGTGATCTCCTGATAGCCACACTCTCCTGATTGGCTGGCTAAATGCAATTATATTAAAAAAAAAAAAAAAAAAAAGTCTTTATTGAGAGAGAAAAGCGAGTAATTTGTGCTGGAGGAACACACAGGTCATTGTTCTCCTCCTGCTGTGTGACTCATCTGGATCAAGCTGTCTGTTTGGTGTATCTACTAATGCAGCGGCCTGGAAAAGTGAACCTATAAGTGCTTCTTTTGTTTCCTGAAAAACAATCACTGGGTGTCTGCTGAATCTTCTCGAATTTTTTTTTAAAGCTTGTCCTGTTTGGAAGGAGAAGAGCACAGGCACTTTCTTGGCAAGTCTCCCCTAACCTTTTCTGTTCCACCCTTAAACAGTGCCTTCTTTTACTAGGTTTGCAGCAGAAGTACTTTACACCTCTGGGGAGAGGAAACCTTCACACATGCTTGTGAGGTGAGTGAGTCTGAAGGGCAACCTAGTGTTGTATCTTACTGTTACAACAAGGCCAAAATACTTTCCTGAGGCCCAGACTCTGAATGTGGCTAAATGTAATTGTATTTAAAAAACAAAAGAAAAAAAAAAAAAGGAAGAAAAGAAGTCTATATTGACAGAGAAAAGCCAATCATTTGTGCTGAGGGAGGCCTCAGCCTGCTCCATCAGCTCTCAGTAGCCATTCAGCTGTGATAGGAACAAGACATGAGCCTTCACCCCAAACACCCCTTTGCCTCCCAGAAATCCACAACCTTTGCAGCCCTGTGTGCCACTGAGGTGGCTGCAGTCATGAAGTGGGAGCCTTGCAGATGCAGATCCACCCTTTTCTGCCCACCTGTGTGTTTGCACAAGCTAGCAACACTCAGTAAGGAGTTTGTCATTTCAATATTTACTAAAATACCAGGTTGCCTTCCCCAGCCTTAGGCAGCTGCCTTGGCACAGCACATTGCCCCATGTGTGATGCAGCTGGAGAGGGATCTGCCGCAGTGGAACCATGACACGCATCTTGGAATGCAGGAATGTTTCTGAGGGATTATCCTTAGGGACTTGCTTTCATTTACTATTGTTTAAGGTGACCAGCTTCTTTTGGATGAGGCACTAGTCAGAAGCAGGGGAACACACAAATATATTGCCCACAATGAGGAAGGAAAGGACTTGGAGACCACGCTTATCTCAACACTGCTTGGGCAGCTGAAGCAGCTGCGAGAAAGCTAATAGCAGGGTTGAAACCAGACTTGCCAGCAATTTCATTTTTGGCCAGACAGTCCATTTTTTCATGCTTTTGTCTGGCTGTCTCTCTGTAGGGCTGCAAAAGGAGTGCAGTTTTGCTTTTTCGTTATTGTAGGTGTATTTTTTTCTCCTGAATTAATCTCTGACTGCCATAATAACTCAGTGGCACTCTGTTTCCAAGGGAGCTTGAGTGACCAAATAATGAAGATGAATCTGGATTCCAGAGGGGAGGGGAAAAAAAGAGAAAATTGTTTTCAGTGTAGCCCAAACCCAATGATATGCTTTTGCCAACCTGTCCCTAGGAGATAAAACCAGAGGGATTCATTTGGGTTGCCTTTGCATAGCGTGCAAAGACTTTTTGTTGCCATCTGTCTCCTTCATGCAGTCTCCCAAACACCCTGTGCTCATTTCCAGGCAGTAACCAGGAGAGTGGTTGGTTTTAACAGGAACTCATTTAATGCATCTATACGTAACAGAATTCACACTCCCTGTATTTTTTCCTCATCTGGGATCCTCCTCTGGACACAGGTGACATGTCTTAGAGCATCTTTGCCTCAGTAGGGATGTTTATTAACATGCCACGAGCTCAGACAATGCTGGTTACGAGGTGTGCACCATACATGGTGTGGGAGGACAGTACATGGTGTGGGAGGATTGGTGTGGAGTTTCCAGTGAAAATGGAGTGGCTTAGAGAACTCTTCTTCACCCTGGCACATTCTGAAGAGCATGTTCTCTGTGTCTGGTGGAGCCTGCTTGGCACACAGTATGTGTTTGTACATATCTCACAGACTCTTGGGAACTGCTTAGCTCCTTGCTCACACACAGCACAGGGTTCAGTGTCCCAAGAAGGATTCTTTTGTGTCCACTCAATACCTGGCTCAGTCCATAGCCATAGAAGGGGCCAGAGTTTCAGCTGCTGTAAATCAGTGAGGTCCCAGAGTAGCTGGTGGGGCTTGGCTGAAAGATTGTCCCTCTCCCCTCCCTAATAATTTGCCCTGAAGACATGGGCAGCATGGGCAGGAGGCAGTGCCTGTGTGATGGCAGCCCGTGGAGCTGAGGCATGATGCCCACAGTGAGCCATGGAGCTAATGCAATGTGGTTTCATCAGCCATCCAGGCAATCTGAGGACACCCAGATCGAGAGACAATTTCAAGCTGTTGCCACAAGCTATTTTGCATCTCACAGAGACTTGAGCTGTTGCAGGAGCAGGTCTCTTCTCAGCCTGTTTTGTTGATCAAGTAAAAAAGATATTATCTTTCTTTCACTTCTCTGCATTTCACATGATGGGGGAAACTTCCTCTATTTTAAAATTATTTTGAAAAAAATATTGAAAATTTTTGAATTTTTTTTTCTCTTAGTGCTACATTTGAGCTCCAGTTAAGCTCAAGGATTTTATGATCCTAGTAGGAGGTCCCAAACAGTTGATGAGGGACTTGACCAAGAGCTGCCTCAGAAGGTGGAAGTTGATGGCTTCAAAGGATCCAAGGTGTTTTTCACCATCTGACCATTTTCCCTTTTAGTGGTTGCATGGGACCTGTTTTCATGGCTGAACCTTTGTCTTTTGCACTGTCTCTTGTCATGACTGTTCAACTGGTAGTTCAAAGCATACATCAAATTTGAGGTGAAAAATAAAGGAAGTTAAAGAAAAGGAGGAAACTATTTTCAACTTTGTTCCTTAAAACTGATGGTGTAAGATTTGCTTAACTTTGTAGCCACCTATATGTCATTTTCCAACTGGGTCAAGTCTACACATAATGTACCTAGTGAAAAGTAAGGAAGCTCTGTTCTCCATACCTTCTGACCCAGTGGCTCCCCATTTTTCTTTTCCTCCTGTTTTTCTACCCATAAGACACTAAGTGTGTTGGGATCTGACAGCCTGAGAGAGCACACTTGACTTGTCAAGGCAGTTTTGTTGTTGATCCCCAATACTGTGGGGGAGTAGAGGAGGAGGAGACCAGGCAAAGGAGTCCAAGGGGAGGCGGGAGTCAGGAGACCAATGCCAAAGGTTTCAGAAGATCCAGCTTTGCCAGACAGCTGTGACTTCAGTTTAGATGAGGTGTTCATCTGTACTTCAGTGACCAAACTTCTGATAGTATCTCTCTATATCTTGAGACTGGTGTGAGGACAAAATTCTAGTCATGTCTGTGAGCTGATCAGAAGTCCAGGTGATTAGTCTGTGGCTACAAGGTCTTGCCTGTTTTGGGTTGTGTCTTAAAGATCTATGTGACTTTTTCTTCCCTTAAATGTCTGTAGGCCAGAATGCAGGTATGTGAGATTGAGAACTCAGACCTGTCTCTCTCTGCACTTGAAGCCAAAGAAAGGTCCAGGTAAGGCTGTGGGTCCTTGACCACTTTGAAAATCCTGTTCTGTGCTCAAGTCAACCAGGCAGTGTTTAGTCCACGATGAGGCATCTACTCACTCATCCTTTTGCCAGCAGACAAACACAGACATTTCAGTCTGGGCTGTGACTTCCCTGATGTCGTTAGTCTGAAATACAGATGAATAGGACTCTGTTTCAGACACCAAGTTGCCTTCCAGCACCTGAAGATGTATGTCCATCTCCAGGAATGTAGCTGCTCAGGGATTAGGAGTCCTGTGGAGTGTCCCCTTATTCATTTTTGCTGGCTGTATTGGCAATAATGGAGGATAAAGGTAAGCAAATAGGGTCCTGCCACCACAGTGACTGCTTTCCTTAGCTTGTAGCCAGGTAAGTGATGGAGCCATCCCTCATTGTAACTGATGTGATAGTGGTAAATGGCAGATAGCTCCTGTATTATCTTGTCGTATGTCCCTAGCCTTCTCTTCTTTGGCACGTCAGTAAACCCAGGTTGCAATAAACCATAATCATGTACACAACAAAATAGCACAGAGCATCACAGATGATTTGTGGCCATTAAGCAGCTGAACTTCACTCTTCTTATTAGGTTAAAGGAAGAAACTGCACATGCAATAAGTGGTTTCAGACTCTCCATCGTCTATTCACTTATAGGTACTTTTCCCCTGCTGTGATCTTCACAACTCTAAGAACTTTTGTAACATTTAAAGTAGTGTCTAAAGAATGAAACATCCATTTTCTGTGTGAAAGATATGACTATTGTCCTTCTAGTGTGAAGTATCTTCCAAGGTAGCATTAGGTTATCCAGGCACGATAAGAAATCAGTCTGCTTGCTGACATATTGTAATTATTAATTTGTGTTGTCTGGATAATGCTTGTCTAATTCTCAAATCCCTTCAAACTGATTTTCATTTTCTCCATAAACCTCTTGTTTTCTGTGTTCTCCCCCACTCTTGGTGTCAACTGTCGAGATAATGAATGTTTTTTTTTTCTACTTCTGCTTCCAGATAATTGCTGAAAATGTTAAACAAGCCAGAGATCTGGCAGGACCCTTCCAGACACTTCATCCAAACACATCATCTTACAACTCTGATAAAAGGATCTGTGGGATTTTCTTTTGAACGAGATAGTGCTTTGGACTCATTGCAACAAATGCTAATGTGAGTAGAAAGTTCTGAGATCTAAATTAGGTGGATAAGTTATTACCATGAGGATATTTTCAGGAAAAAACAGTGTGACAAATGGAGAGCCGTGGACGACTTGCATTGAGTGTGGACTTTATTTCATGGTGGGTGGTGCTAACACAGTGTTTGCAAGCTGTTGAGTAACAAGGCGATAGGAACTGCTGGGCCGTGTGGTCTTGTGTTGCCCAATTTATTGGTAAAGGGTTGGAGAGAATTGCTCTGAGATACTGCTTCCTGGTCTGATTGGTGCTTACAGAAGAAGAGTCTCCAAGCCAGGAATTGTTGAAAGCCAGGTTGGATGGGGCCTTCAGCAAACTGATCTAGCAGGAGGTGTCCCTGCCTGTGGTAAGGGGATTGAAACGAGATGATTTTTAAGTCCCCTTCCAACCCAAGCCATTCCAGGATTAAGGAAAAAAGGCAATGAGAAGAGCAATACCTTTTTGCCCTCTCATGACATTTGGACATAGGCTTGTATTTGGATTTTTGTTTTGACTCTCTCAAACATCTTCAGATTGTCAGCTGGCATACTTTCCACTACCATTTAAAAGAGTATTAACCATATGAATTTGATGGATTCAGGGAGTGCCCACACATTGTCTGCACCTTGTGGCTCAAAGCTGCTGCCAAAAGCCTCAGCCTGCTGCTGGAGTGGAAGACATGGATAGCACAGATTGCTTGGCAGGGTATCCACCACAAAGGGGCTTGTCTCTTCAAGGACTCCAAGCCTGGCCCTCAGATGCTGCCCTCTCCTTGTAGGTCTCCCTGTGTTTTGCCTGCTAGCAGCAAGCTGCTTTCCCTTAGTGCCTCCATTCCCAGGTAATTGTGTCCCTTGCTTTGGGGCTGATCCAAGGCCAATGGGGAGAGTTTTTTCAGCTCCAGCCAACGTTCGGAGAAGCCTCTTTGAAGGGGAAGGCTGGTGAAAAGGCAACGCCGAGAGCTCCTAAAGGCTTAGTACACTCTCTCTTTGAGCTTAATGGTGCTCTGTGCTCTGAAGTGTTCATATATGAGTATAGGGTGAAAAAGGAAAGGGGGAAAAAAAAAAGGCAGCAGAAAGCGCTAAGCCAGGAGAAAGAGGGCAGGGAACCTGATCCTGCCTGAGCTGGAGTGCAGCTGCATAGCCTTGAGCGTTACTGTGTGTAGTAGCAAAAGTGAGGCCCAAAAGGGGAATGCTTAACGAAGTTCCGCAGCAGCTCTGTGCAGTGCTCACACTCCTGTCTCCTCAGACATGCCTGCTGCGAGGCTGGGGAGAGCAGCAAGGGACCTGGAGATTTAGTACTTTATGGTGAAAAGGACCCAAACAAGCCTTTAACTTGCACCTGCACTTCAGGCCCCGCTGGGACTGGCATGAAGAGATCCTTAGCACATGTGGTGCAGCATGGCCGTGGCTTTTCATGAACCAGAGGGTGTTTTCCAGGCCAGGAAAGTCTATTTGTCTTGAGTACTGGGGGTGACAAACTACCTGAGGTGACATTAAATGAAAAATGCATTCCAAAGGCAGATAAAGACAGCTAACATGCTAGGGATACACTTCTTCAGTACCATCAGCAGTGATGGAAAGAAACAAGAGATGAATGTGGCTGGACATTAAATATTATAGAGTGACTATTAGTGAACTGGGACTTTGTACAGAGCCAAAACGTTTCAGTAAGTTGACAAGCAGGAATATGTTTTTCCTTAAGCACAGCTCAGGAATGGGAATTCAGGAATCCTCAGGGATGCTGTCTCACATTTTGTTTCTTTTCAAAGCAGAAAGTGCAGTTACATATGCAGAAAGGGAGAGGTGAAACACATCAGCAGGCAGGATCCCTACAAAACATCTGCAAGTAGAATATATCAGACTTACTTCTGGTGTCTTCAGGTGTGCCAGGGCTGAACACAGGATACATCTCTGTTTATTGTGGCCTCCCAGTAAAGAGCATCTCTCTGCAAATATTAACCAGGGCCTTGGCAATGGACCCAGGACAGAAATTATTAAGATTATGGCGTATCTGAGAGATGAAAGAAATTTGCCCATGGGCTGAAGCTAAACTGGAGTTTTCCCATTCTGGGTTCAAGCTGGGGTGCTTGAAGGCAGCTGTCATGGGTGGCAGCAAGATTGAACTTCCTTTGCCCGGACCTGAAGATCACACAGTCCTTAGCCCAAGGGTGTAATGAAAGCTGGAGGAACCACACTGACAAATGTGATGTTGAAGGTTTCCCCAAGTAAGAAAGGCTTGACTGTGAACAAGCTCCATGGGTAATCCACCCAGAGTCAACGCCACAGGAAAATGAGAGGAAAGGCAAGCGGATGTGGAAAGGAGAGGTAAATAAATAGCTAAAGACAGTATCTAAACAAGGGAGGAAGAAGTACAAGGATGAAGTCAAGGGAAGGAAAATGAATGAAGACCTGGAAAGGAAAGAACCCAGAATTAATGGTCACTCTCTGCTGCTGTCATTTTATTTAATTTTCAGTCACTTTCCATCAATTTACTGCTGACTGTCTGGTGAAAATGTACAGCTTTGGGAAATGTTTAATATTAACCTGTTTGAAACTGATGTTAAGAGGCTGACAAGTTTTGTTGGCTATTATTTGGATGCTCATATTGATGCATTCCTTCGGGCATTGTTTTGTCAGTGGTCATTAGGGTAATGTTTCCATGGTGTGTGTGTGAGAGCCAGGGAGGAGGAACAGGAGAAAGTGCAGCTTTTCCCAAATGGGGGTCATGACCCACAAGCTCAGTAGGTCAAAGCTGAGAATTTAAAGAAGAAAAAAAATTTAATTTCCTTTCTTCCATGGGGTGAGGACTAAATGCAAGTACAACAGGCACACAGTCTGGCTGCTCTCAAGAGTCCTATCTTCAGGAGAGTTATTTGTCATCTACACTGAGATGAAAACCACAAATGCTAGTAGCTCCTTAGAGCTTAAGAAATGAGATGAGGACATTTTTTTTCCTGATGCCAAGACACTTTTAGGACAAGCAGGTTGCTCCTTGGCTCTAGGCTGCTGCTCTGCCATCAGTAGCTCAGTGCTGGCAACTTTACGTCTTTGCTGTGCAGCAGTGGTGCCTCAGTGATTAACCTCACTGTGCTAGAGTGAGAAGGACAAAACTGCACTGGGTTTCTGCTTCAAAACAAAGCTGGAGCAGAGGAATAACCTCTGGCAGTAACAAGGGCTTTGGCTTCTGAAAAACAGGGAGACAGATAGACAGACAGATGGATGCACACAGACACGTGCTGGCCCATCTGGCAGCCAAAGAGGAATGGCCTCTGCCTTCCCCTTGTCACTTGCTCTAGGAAGTTCTGGTGATCTTAAAGGCAGATCTAATGTTTGAAGTAATGATTGAATCAAAGATCTGGGGCTTGGGAGTTAAAAATGCTGTTGTTGAGGTTGCCTAAATAAGAGTTCAGATGCTTATTTCTGGCACATCACTGTGCCTGCTGGAGAAAGCCAGCACAACCTGTGAGGCTGGGAGCAGTGATGTGGTGGTTGGTCAGTTGCTCAGAAGAATGTGTGCAGCTTCCAAGAAAGCCAGCAGAGCTGCACATGTGTGTGTGTGTGCAGGGAGGAATTCCCATCTCCTGTGTAAAAGAGCCTTGCAATCCCTGTGCTGGAGAGGAAATACACTCTTTGCTCTCCAGCAAACTATTTGGTGCTGAGCAGTGTGGGGACCGTCTGATGGACGGCAGGTGATGTAAAAATTTTGCCGGTGTCAGCTGAAAATTAGTGACTGTTCCAATCAAGTCTGCATCTGAACCCTCTAATAAACACAAAGACAGTACCAGGGATGTGGCATATAGGCCAGCAGTGCCTGCAGCTTGTAGGTCACACTTCCCACCAGCGTTACCAGCCAAGCACTGGGTCCCACCATAAAGCTGGGTGTGCAGATCTGAGGAACCCTTTTCTGGACCTACCATTGGGTGCAGTGGGACCAGTTTAGTGCTTCCATCTATTGAAATTCACACTGCTTTGTGCAGATAGATACCTACACTAGACAGACTTGGTAGTGGTTGGGAGGGAGGAGGAGGGAGCTGCAAAAGTTTTGCCTCAACTTTTTTTCCCTCTCAATTTTGATTTAAGTGAACAAACCTCAGTGACACCTCAAGCAAGCTCTAAGTGATTGCACCTCGCTTTGTGTTGCAGTAACTTGGGGTTGCCAGGATGCTGTGACTCAGGATGAGGGAATCCTGGAGTGGGAGCAACCTCCACACGAGGTGTGGAACAGTTTTTTTAGTTTCTTTTTTTTTCATCTGCTCTTCAGTTCTCTTACAGTGAGTGAAATATTCTTCCTTCAGTCCAAGCAGACAATTAAAAATGATCTGCTCATTTAAACTCATTTGCAGTAGCCCAATTTCTACCCAAAATAACATGTAACAGCTTCGTCAGGGATTTAATGAAAACTCTTCCCAAAATCAGTCTGTTAGTTAAATTAAAAGCCCTGTCAGCAAATATGTACCAGCCTATCAATAACACTGTGCAAACAGCACTTTGTTGCCTTTCATAATGTAATAAAAACATGCTGGTGTTTAAACAACGGAATTGAAGGCTCCAGGATACAGTGGGTTGGAAATCAACCCATGATGCCTCTGAGAGGAAATATTTTTATTTCTTTCTTTGAAAAGGAGAATAAAAAATGCCACAGAGCCTTGAAATTCTGAATGGAAATTGCAGAAAATGGTGGCGTGAATGTGTGTGTTTGGTGTTGAGTCAGAGAGGCTTTTTGGCTCACTGGTAGCTCACAGCTGGAAAATGTTTTGAGATAGGAAACCTTATTAGCCTGTTATTAGTTTCTCCTATCATGTCTCATGGGGAAGGTTGAAAATACAATATGGCTTTATTCACTTTATTCCCCTGTACTAAGGGAGGTTTAGGTTGGATATCAGAAGAAACTTCTTCACTGAAAGAGTTCTCAAGCTCTGGAACAGGCTCCCCAGGGAGGTGGTTGAATTCCCACCCCTAGAGGGGTTTAAAAGATGTGGAGATGTGGTGCTGAGGGACATGGTTTAGCACCAGCCTTGGCAGAGTTAGATAATGGTTGGACTCAATGATTTCACAAGTCTTTTCCAACCGAAGCAATTCTATGGTTCTCCTTTGTCACTCCATTAGAGTTCCACTGAAACTTCTATCCCACCACAAGCTTTAAAACAGAGCCTTGATTTGCATATTTTCCTGTTTCACAGCAAAAGCTGTAAGAAACATCACAGAAATACAAACAGGGGCTTGAGTTATGACCCTTTTCAGATGATTCGATTAGCTGCTAATAGGAGTTTGCAATGGTATGTTGTAATGGGAAGTCAGGTTGTAGTTAATGGTTACCAGAAGGTGGAAGGGTGTTAAAACCAGGCGTCCTGTTTGGCTCAGCCACACAATTGGAGCTCTGTCTTCAGAAACTAGCATGGCACACTGAGTGGGCAGGGAGCTGGCCTTCTGCTGGGGATTTTACGGCTTTCCCTCTAGTGCTTGGTTGATATGAGCAGGAATGGCTTGGTGGAACTGCAGTGAAGAGCCCTATTAACCCCTGACCATCCTGTGGAGGAATTTCACATCCCCGTAGGGTGCTTGTTACTGCGATTAAGTTTTCCATTACGGATTTTCTCTGGAATGTGCAACCCCATGTACAAAAATCAGATAGCTGAGAGTGTGACCTTGTTCATCATGGGCACGAAGAATGAGCCTGTTGATGGTTTAGAGTGGTAAACCACAGGTAGCCACAGTAGAAGGTTGGAGGAATGGAAAAGGCTCATCATTGCCTCTTTCCATCTATGTTATACTGCAAAGATAATTTCATTATTCCATCCAAACACGTGCTCCCCTGTTACAGAGTGTTCTGTCTTAGGATACCAAGTGACATCTGGTTATGAAAGGAAAGGATATTACATGGCAAACATACAGCATGTAGACAAGCCAAACACACCTTGGTGTTAACCATGGCGGGCACATTCACATGTCAGCATCTACAAGTACAGTGGGGGAGTGTCTACAACCTGTCTGGTATGTGGATCTGCTGAGCCTACCAATTAATGTTTATTTTCTGTATTACAACAACATCTGGAGAACTTAATTAAGGCCTCACTGAACTTATTGCTCTACATGTTTAACAGAAAGCAAGCATTGCCTCAAAGAGCTTCCAGTCCAGCCAGGTGGCATCAGTGAAGAGGGATGGAGAGAGGAGCAAAAGTTAAGGCTTAGCCAGCGGTTTGCTGAGTTGAATGTGTGCTCCTTGGCTTTGAGCTAGGTACGTGAGCTCCCCAAATGATGATCAGGAAGAACAAAACATTTCAGACAAGGAATGGCAGCAGCTAACATACCAAGCACCAAGCCAGCTAGCTGCTAGAATGTGGAAAGGGTTTTTCCTCACTGTTCTCTTACCCTAGGCAGGATTCAAGGTCCAGGGGCAGTTTCTGGAGCCAAATATGGAGCCGTGTCCCTAGATGCCAGCCCAGTCTGAGGAGCAGCTGGGTGAAGGAGCTTCTGCCTGAGGACCCCTGAACTTGCATCACTCAAATCAGCAAGCAGCACTGCCACGGCATTTTCAAGAGGCGAGAAGTGGTGATGTTCCTTAGCACTCAGCCCAGCTAGTGCACTTCACCCAGGACAGCATCATGGGTAAAAGCTTGGAGAGTGAACAAGGAGGAGACTGGCAGCTCCAACTTGCCATCCCAGTCGTGCACATCCTCCATCACTCCAGGCATCCTTCCTCCCCAAAGACCTGCTACAGAAGTAAAGTCTGTGGGGCAGCCTGGTGAAAATGAGTGGAAGGGATGGCCTTGCAAACTGGAAAACATGAATATTGAAATAAAAAGGTAGTGAGTGAATCTGCCAGAGGCAAGAGGAGGAAGGCTGAGCAATGTGCCTGAGAGGCAATTTAGCAGGGAGGGGCTAGGCCTAATTAATCTCTGGGATGAGGAGGTGGGTCAAGGGACAAGGGTACTTTTCAGCATGCCTCAGGCTGAGCTGCTCTTTCAACACTTGCTTTATTAATACTCTGAGAGCAGTGGCACTGCGTATGGGGAAAGAGTGGGTTTGGGGTGTGGTGGGGCTGCTTTCCTCTCCCTTCCTTAAGCAAAGATGTCCCATGAGGCAGACTACAGTAGCTCTTCTGCAAGCATGTCAGGGGCTTTGATTGCACCATTGTAGGCTGCGGAGATTGGCTGAGTTAGGTGAGAATGCTGCTGTAACACAGAAGGATTTAATCTGGGGGTTGTGGGGAAACAGAAAAGCTCTTCAACTCTAGGCCACAATCATGACACTGAAAGCAGAAGTATGGGTTACATTGCTGGTTTGAAGTCAGTGAGGCTCTGCCACAAGATAAGCTGAGACAGAATTGTCTGCTTCCACCGTTTGAGATGCATGATGCCAGAAAGGTGCTGGCCTTTCTCTCATGTGCCTTTACAGGGCTAATGAAGCTGCAAATACAGCTGCTACTTCTGCTGACTTTCCCTGATTGGGTCAGAGTTTGGGTATGGAGAAGCTATGGGTATGGAGACTTGGGTTTTTTTTTTTTTTGGCTAAAAAGGAAAGCTGGTAGAAAACATATTGTATCTCCTCAGGGTCCTCAAGTGGTGGATAGAACCAAATGGGGTGAAACCCTGGAAAAGAGCAGGGCTACAGTGAGCTGGAAGCCACCAGCTTGGATGAGCAGATAGTCATTGTGAGGGCCCTTGCCCACACGAAGAAATGGAAGTAGCTGGTAGATTGTTCTCCTCACTTACTGATCCTGTTTTCTTCAGGGGCTTATTGCCTCATCTTAATGTCACTTAATATGACTCTGGGCTTAAAGATTTGGAAATGCTGTTGTAACTTTCAGGGCTGGTCAAAACACAAGATGGCCTGGAAGGACCTCATGAATGTGTGTAGAAACTTCTAGAGCAAAGCCTAAGGAGGCAGTTTAGCTCCATGGTTGATGAGAGAACAACTTATGGTTCAGCAAGCTTAACAGCCAGTTTGATGGAGAACAGTAACAACTTTGAGAAGGTTCAGAGGGAAGTTACAAAGGAAACCAAAAAGTGAAAAGAAAGGAAAGAACCCAAACCTGCAGGACAGCAAAAGATGCAGAGGGAGCTTCTGCTTATTTAGCTTTCAAACAGGTTGCTGACTGCAGGCTGAAGATCTCAGTAAGGTCAGTGATGCAATAGGAAGGACTCAGCAGTGCGGGAGACATAGGTGTGGCAAGAAGATGGTGTTGGCGGGGAGCTGAAGCTAAGCACCTCCAGACTCAAAGCCAGGTGCACATTTTTGACAGGGAGGGTAATTAACCACTGGAACAACTTACTAAGCGTTGTGGTAGATTTTCCATGATTGCAAGTTTATTGTGGTGGTTGTTCAGCCACAGCTATTGAACTTCAGGTATGAATTGCTCAGCATAATCTTATAGTCCACTTTGTTACAGATGTCAGGCAAAATGACCTCAGCAAGTTGCTCTGGCCCAAACATCCAACCATTTGTGGTGGACGAGGAAGTTTATTTCTGCACCCCAGCATGACAGCTGCAGGTGCTGAGGTGGCTACTGAAGGCTGGTATGAGTGTGAGTCTGCAGGCAGACACACCAGCTCAAATCCAAATAGGCTCACCAGGTCTGAGAGGAGGCCATACTCAGTGTGGGGTTGAAATGCAGGCAGGCTGCATTTAATCAGCTTGTTCCCAGGTAGATTATATTAGAATATTTGAAGTTGGAAGGGACCTCCAGAGATCACCGAGTCCAATCTCCCTGCCAAGGTAGGATTCCCTAGGGTAGTTTGCACAGGTACACATCCAGGTGGGTTTGGAAAGTCTCCAGAGAAGGAGACTCCACAACCTCTCTGGGCAGCCTGTTCCAGGGCTCTGTCACACTCACTGTAAGGAAATTCCTCCTCATGTTGAGATGAAACCTTCTATGTTCCAATGTGTAGCCGTTGCTCCTTGTCTTATTGCTGCTGAGTCAAAGAGATTGACTCCATCCACCCCTCAGATATTTGTGTACATTGATCAGATCCCCTCTCAGTCTTCTCTTCTCCAGACTAAACAGCCCCAAGTGTCTCAATCTCTCTTTGTAGGGTAGACACTCAAGACCCCAGTCATCCTCGTGGCTCTCTGCTGGACTCTTTCCAGCAGGTCCCTGTCTCTCTTGAATTGGGGAACCCAAAACTGGATACAGTGTTCCAGGTGTGGTCTCACCAGGGCAGAGTGGGAGAAGAACCTCCCTAGACCTGCTGGCCACACTTTTCCTGATGCACCACAGGATGCCATTGTCTCTCTTGGCCACAAGGGCACATTGCTGGTCCATGCAGAACTTGCTGTCCACCAGGACTCCAAGGTCTTTCTCCACAGAGCTGCTTTCCAGCAGGGCAGCCCCCAACCTGTACTGGTGCCTCTTGTTATTCCTCCCCACATGGAGGACCCTGCACTTGTCCTTATTGAACTTCCTAAGGTTTGCCTTCACCTAGCTCTCCAGCCTGTCCTCAGAAGTGAAGCTGGCTTTGCACTGTCTGTGCTGTTTTACACAGACAGTGTTGTTGAAATGAAGCCATGCAGCTGCTGACTGACAGAACGGGACACTGAAGACTTCGATCAACACACAATTCCACATTTGTGTTCCACCCCTTGGGACTTGGAAATAGAGTCAGAAACACTCCTGAAGAGACCTAGGCAGCAAATTTCTGCACAGCTTGTCTTCCTGAATCTCACTTACTATTTTCTAAGGAGAACCTTTGGAGCTTCTGACAACCTTTGAGAGCACTGGAGGATGGCTTAGGACAGTGGTCCTCATGTTGCCATCTCATTTTGCATATACACACATCCTCAGAGGGGTATTATTTGAAAGGAAAACCGATGCAAAGTCTTTGAAAGCAAAGGTGTAGAAAAATGCTGTCCTACAGCTTGAATGTGCCTTTGAAACCACAAACCTCCAGCTCACTATGGCATTGTGTATAGATCATCTGATGTTTTCCTTCAGCTGACCACAACGTGAAGAGGGAGAGATGGTGCACAAATGGGTATCATATGGAAAATGACACCCGTGCCAGCCTGCCTGAAGCTGTGACAGTGGATGGAGGTTTCTATGGAAGCCTTTAGCTGTCCATCTCCTCTTAAAATGCCTTTTAAGAGACCACACTCTTCGTGGTGACAGTGCAGGATCAGAGTGTAGGGAAGTGATTTAAAACCAACAAGCCCTCACCTGTCCATGTTCAGAGAATTTTCTGCCAGGACCTGAGGTAGAGATTAGCTGACAGTCAATCTACTGATGATTCCTTCCTGTTACATGGAGGCAGGACCCAAGTCATGATAGGGTGAGCAGCTTGTCTCCTCACTGCAGGTGAATTCTGAAGGATTCTGTATCCTGGGGTTTGTATCAAGAGATGGGACAGCTGGAAAAGGAATTGGAACAAAAATATTCTAATCAAAATAGCTGTGCTCCTGAGGATGTGAAATCTTCTTATAATCATTCCTGAAATCAAAGACTGTTTTCCTCTCTTGGTGGAAAGTCACTTTCAGCAGATGGGGGTGGGAAACAGGGGACCAAACCTGATTAAAAAAAAGATCACCACTGAATGTTGTTCTCCAGGAGAGAGACCTGCTGAAATGAGAGAGATTTATGTGTGAGATTTAAAGCGTCTGTGGTGTGGGAAGACTGCACCAGCAGGAGAGTGTGTTTGATAATTACACTGGGAATACAGGAAGGAAAGCCTAATTCCTGTGCTGTAAGAGAGGCATGGGTTGACAAGGAGGAGTGCTGAATCCATGCACAGTTATTTATGAAGGAGTCCCATCTAGGTGTGCATGGCTCTGTGCAGCTCAGTGCAAGAGAAATGTGGGGATATGGAGCACAAATTCCTCATGCCTGCAGGGAGGTGGAAAGGAAAGACTGATCATGTGCAATTAGACACCAAGCTCTGGCTCTCAGGAAGCAGGGGGGTCAGTTGCTGTCTTGGCTGCAGACTTCCTAGGGCTAGATATTTAATATATTTGGGCCTAGTTTCCCACATACAGAATGGGAATAATGTTTCTTTTTGGCCCTATTTTTAGGTTGTAAAATCAAGAAGACATCTCTCTTTCACTGTGTGCATGTGCAGTGCCCAGCATGATGGGAACCCAGCTCTCCTTCCATCTCCTAGCTCCTGTGTTGATAAAAGTGGGGAAAAAAAAAAAAAAAAAAGAAAGATACCATGAAGAAAGCTGAGCTATCAGGAGAGACTTTGCCACCAGCAAGGCACAGAACTGTATTCCTGACAGTAAGTATGGAAAAGGATGGAAGTTGAAGACAGAGAGAATCATAGAAATCAATTGGATTGGAAGGAACCCTTGAAGGTCATCTTGTCCAACACCCCCACAGTCAGCAGAGGCATTTCCAACTAGATCATTTTGCTCAGACCTTGAATGTCAAACTCAAAGATAAAAGGTTGGGATGGGGAAGTGGATGAAGTTGAAGGCTGGATCTTCCAACTTTGTAGAGGGTTTGTTTTGAGGGTGACAGTGACAATATGAAGCCAACACTTTGAGATGAACCTTGGTGATAGCTGTGATGGCACAGTTGTCATGCAGCCCTTGCCACTTAACATCAGCAGTAACAAGGATAGGATCACACAGTGTGGGAAGCAAGAAGAGTGCAGGCAGTGCTCTCCATTAGTAAGGGTCTTGGGAGTAACTTCAGTGTGGGTGTCCTGCCATGACTCTTCCCCTGCTGTGAAGTTTATTGTCATGGCAGCAGTGCTTCGTGTACCAGGACAGTGAAGCACAGAATGAGAGACTTTTCCCATTCTCAGACAGACCAGAGAGAACTTGTCCTGGTCAGGCACATTGCACTGTTTCCAGATGAGGCTTGATCTACATTGTTGTGGAGTTGGCAGCTTTGAAAGGAGTTACGTGATGCTCTGGTGTGGAAAGATTGGTGAGGGAGGGATGGAAAGGAAGACAGCTAACAATATAGCTTTTCCTGGCGTGTCTGGACCACTGTTCTCTAAAGCGTGGGCTACTTGTGATATTTGTGGGTGGACAGGGATGTCTGAGGGGCTAAAAAGCGCTCACCAAAGTGAGCAACCCTCTTCAAACTATGCTTTAAACTGGAATCCTGCAAATGGCCTGCCTGGCAGGGCTGTGGCAATGCCCATGGGCCTGTCTGACCCCAGGTTCGAGCCCCTTTCTGTCAAGGGAATGGTGGTGGTTGTTGTTTCACATTTGTCTAAAAATATTTGTATTGACAGCTCATCCAGCTCTCCATTTAGAAATGAAATGCACCTTTCACTTGGAGAGCGGGGAAAAAAAATCTTAAATAAAGAAAAAAGAGAGCAAGAAAAAAAATTTATTGCTTGGACATTCCAGGAGTTGCTGTTTAACCTTCTTTTTCCCTCTCTCCCTCTCTGACAGACCTGCCTAGTTATGAGTTTGAGAGTCACAGGGCTTGTCTACACAGGGAAATTTATCGGCCTAATTATGCCAGTATAATTAGGCTGATAAATTTGCCTGTGTACACAGGCCTTAATTGTCAAAGCTCCATTGTCTCTGAGCACAAGCCCAGTGAGAGGCTGTACTTTGGGCCCCCGAACTCTGCTTGCCAGCTGCAGGCTGGCTGCTGGAGTCTTTGAGTGAGTTTCCTCGTTTTAGACCAGTAGGGTTCTTCAGATGCTAAACCCTGCATTAACTTAAAGAGGAAAGTAACAAAGGAGCCATGTTTTGCCAAAGTGTTGTCTTGCAGTCCCTTATGAAATGCCTTGACAAGGATGTGTAGATTACCACTGCCTTCTGCTTGGTGGAATGTCTGGCTTCCTCCTGTCTGTATCTCTGGTCATTGGCTTATCCCTGCAACCAGCACCTTTAGCAGAGGTTGCCCTTTAGGTCAATGATGGGCAATGTGTGGGTTTGAAGGGGAAGACCCAGAGATCCGTTCCTCCTATGACATAGGGGCATGGTAAAAGTGATACTTACAGCCATGGAGACCTGTGCATCACAGAAATTTGGAGTTGTTCCACGTACTTGTCATTCTGTGCAATCAAAGAAGCATTGACATGGAGGTGGACGAACTCTGTGCAGTTTTGGGGAAGATCAACATGTATAGAATTGTGTAGTCAGCTCTTTCTCACCATGGCTGGGCAAAACCACCTTGGTCTGCATAACAAGAGAGCTGTGAAGCTGATTACTCATATAAACCAGAGTGTGGTCATGTGACTCATACCTAATCACTTCTCCACAGCTCTTTAACAGAGAGGAACCCCAGATGGATTAGAGTCCATTACAAAGTGAACTGGCTGAAATAACACCTATCCCCTTCCCAAAACAGCCATTGCCCAAAAACAAAGGGCTGAGCTGGCTTCAGGTCTTATAGTTGATGCTCTGTGAAGATCTGTGTTACTCTGGCTGAGAAACAGGAGAGAGGTCCTCAGGAGCATGCACATAAAAGCCCCCAGACTCTAGAAAATGATGGGTATTTAAAATAGTCCTGAGTGGGGAGGGAGAATCTACAAGCAAAGGTCTGATCTGAATTTGTGAGTGATGATCCCTGTCCTTGTGTGTAATTTCCAGTGAGGGAGACTCCTGGGTGTGCATATAAAGTTACAGGATATCCCCAACAGACTTGCACATGAGTTCCCTGACCTGTGTAACACTTGCACAGAGCTGTGGTTCCTTCTTTCTGAGAAATTTGTTGGGTGCTCTGTTTTCTTCCTACTGGAGATGTCTCCTGAATTTCTGAGGGTGGGTATGAATTTAGCAGATGTTCACAGAAACGTTTTGCATTTCTAACCCTATTTAAGATGTTTTTCTTTCTGTTAGGATGAAAAAGCCTAAACTTGGAATTGGGCAGTAGTGGAAGTCTGGTGACATGTGAGTGGGAGGAGGGGGATCTGGAGATCTTGCTCTCACCTTGAGGCTCTTCCCGACGGGTGTGTGTTGAGTCTTCTTTTGCAGGAGTAGATGTTTTGATATTTTTCAGTGCTGAATGGTGTAGGATATCTCTGGAATAGGAAAGCATGGGCCTGACTTTGCTGTCCCTGCACCCATGGGAGAGAAAGTGTGGTGCAGATCCTCCACCACTCACACATGGACATGTTTTATGACTAAATCAAGTATCTCCATGAACTGCAGACCCAGTGAAACCTGGTTTCTGATAGATTTGTGTTTGTAGGCTGTACTGTAGTCTGGTGAGAATGGAGCTGAGCCTGCTGCATTTCCAACTGCTGTTGCCAATTCCCTCTGTCTGGTTGTTTGTTTTTGTGGAGCTTGTGGGAACTTTGTGCCACTCTGCTCTACCAAACTTGGCTGAAATTGGAAAACAGGTTGAAGAATTCCCCAGCAAAGCCAGGCGCCCATGCCTTCAACACACAGCATGTGCATGATTTCATGCAATTAGTTTTTATAGCTGGTGCAGAAAGATCTCATTGAGGTGCAGTGCCAAATAGTTCAGAAATACCCCAGTGAGTGCAACAGGACAAGTGGAAGATGAGAAACAACATGCTGCTGTAGCAGACACGTAGGTGGGGCACGGAGTGGCAGCAGGAGAGTGGGGATGGCCTTCAACGTGATTCTTTCAATGGGAAGTGTGTCCTGGGTGCCTAGGAATTTGAGAGCTGTGGGATGCTGGCTCTCAGAAAGAGAAATGCTTTGGTACTGACAGGAGAAAACATGTGCTTTTTAGAGTCACATTCATCTTCCAGAGATGATTACATCTCTACAAAGGTGATGAAGGGGACTGAGCATCTCTGAGGAGGAAAGACTGAGGGACCTGGGGCTGTTTAGCTTGGAGAAGAGCAGATTGAGAGGGGATCTTCTCAATGCTGATTGATAGCTAAAGGGCAAGGGGCAAGAGGATGGAACTGGATTCTTTTAAGTGGTGTCCAGCAGCAGGACAAGGGGCAATAAGCACAAGCTGGAACTCAGAAGGTTCCATCTGAAGATGAAAAACTTCTTTGCTGTGAAGGTGCTGGAGTCCTGGAGCAGACTGTGGAGTCTCCTTCTCTGGAGAAATTCCAAACCCTCACAGACATTGGAATCATGGATGATGTGCTGTGGGTGACCCTGCTTTATCAGGGAGTTGAGACTAGATCTCCAGAGGTGCCTTCCAACCCCTACCATGCTGGCATTCTGGGATTCCATAAACAAATGACATTGTATAATGGTGCTTTGCCGTTGCCCTCTGTCCGCGTATCTTCCCTTTCATGGGCACTGATGGAGAGGTGAAACCTTCCACCTGTGATGGTATGAGGTTGTATGTGCACAGCTGGTATGTGGAGCTGACACAACATGAGCTCTTGGATGACATTAATGTGTGTTAATGACAGCAGGGTCCAGCAGCAAGGTACACACAGCCTTTCTTGTGTGTGAACAGCCTGGATGGAAGTTTTAAGATTTTCTCACTGCCATTCAGAAGATTTTTCCTTCTCATCTGTTATATACTGATAGTTAAACAAGATCCCCTTAATGGTCTTTGCTTAAACCATTTTCCTGGTTGTTACAGTTATCTTTGTCTTCTCTTTGCTTTTTATTGCCATTAAAACTCCACGTGTGACTGTCATCTGTGCAAATTTGTATGAAAGAAGAATCCTGTTAAGAATGAAGCTTATCTTGTTTGTCAGCTTCTTATATACCTAATGGAAATAATTCAGGGTCCTTTCTCTCCCCACTTGCTCCCTTTCTCTCTCTTTCTAACCCCTTTCTCCTTTCTCCCTCTCCCACCACCACCCCACCTCCCACTTTCCCTTATCTTTTCTATTTTATTTTACTCTGTTTTGACATCTGCAGCATTTCCCTTTCACCCACACAGCTTTTCCCTGCATCCAGTGTGTCACATAACTTCTCTTACAGGTCTCCCAGAGTCCTGGGGGTCAGGCTGCAGAGTGAAAAATGCCGAGATCTAGAAATGGCTCAGCCAGCTGAAAGTTACGGGAAAGGAAAGTCTCCAGTTTCACTGAAAGAAATAAAAGAAGAAGAAGAAGAAGAATGGCTCCTTTCAATGCAGACAGAGGCAGCCTGGCTGAGAGTCAGAGAGGTTTAAAAATCCAAGAGGTCCAATAACTGAGAACCTGTGTAGATTCAAAGCAATATTTTAAATACTGCACAAGTGCAGATTTAAAAAAAAAGAGAAGTGTGTGATGGTTTTTCCATCCTCCTGGTGCACACAGCCAACCACGTTCCAAACCCAGGCAGTATTTCTTTCCCCCAAAGCCTAAGCACATGTGGCTAGGACCAGTCCATGTTGTCAGAGGATGTGGGTGAAGATCTTCTGTTGAAGGAACTCATTCAGTTGCTTGTCATGGGGATGATGTGACCCCCCCCCCCCCCCCCAAGATGCTATCCTTGTTATTTTAGGTTAAAATATGAGTGCTGCTGTTATGAAATGGGTGATGAGCTCAGGATACTACAGGGACGGAGCCATCGGCATCCCCATGGGAATGATTTCTGCTGACAAAGCTTTGGTTTGTGATTTTGTGACACCTAAAATGCCTTGAAAAAACAGAACTGTGGGATCTGACACACCTGGTTGTGGGTTTATGTGGGAAGTTGCGTCTCTCCTCCTGTTTTCTCATCCTTCTGCTCTTTGGATCTCTTTCTCCATCTGTTTGCCTACCTTTCTGTTTTTTCCATGCTTTTATTCACTATTGCAGATCTTTCCCATCAGCCCAGGCAGGCTGCAAAGCCTTGTATGAAAATGCAGGGAGAGGGCAAAAGATCAGTGAATAAAGCACTGAGTACTTACCTCTTAGAGCCTGTTATACTGTCAGCTCAAAGCTGAAGTGCAATAAATCTGGTGGTCTCACACCAGTCCCCCGTGAGCTGCAGTCCACCTCATAAAACTACTACATAATTAAGTACAGTGCAGCACAACTGGCAGCCTCTGCTTAGCCTGGGTGTAGCAGTGAGCAAATAAACCTGCTTGCAGTCCCTGAAGATGGAGGCTGGAGGTGATGGGGAGGTGGCAAATGGCTCTGGCTGCCAGCGCAGCCCTGCCCCGAGGATGTAGGAGCTTGGTGTTCCCTGTGTTGATACAACCCAGAAGCACACATACTTAAAAGATGAGACTTGGCAGTGCAGGGAAGATATTGCCCCATCCCTGGAGACATTCCAGGTCAAGGTAGCTGGAGCTGTGAAGACCCTAATCTAGTTGAAGGTGTCCCTGCTTAATCCAGGAGGATTGGACCTTTAAAGGTCCCTTCCAACCCAAACCATTCCGTGATTTGATGATTCTATGCCTGCAGAGGATTGGCAGTAGCCTGATGAAGGTGATTTGGCTGGGAACAACCAACAGAAGTTTCTTGGTGGTGCCTGAGATGAACTCAAAGAAATGAGCAGATGCTTTATGTAGCTGACAGCAGCTTGGGAGGTCCCTGCAGGGAGCCGAGAGATAGCAAAACAGGAATTTCTGAGGTGGTCAATCCTGTTGCCTATGTGCAGGCACGGTGGAATATCCAGAAGTGCAGCCCTGGACCCGGAGGGTGATGGCAGTACATACAGAAGCACCCTCTAGGAGCAGAGTAGGGAACACGAAGACTGGCTAATAGAGCTCCATCTCCCATCTGCTTTTGTTTCCTTGGCTACCTTTCCTGATACCAAATTCTGAACATTACAAACTTCACATTTTGCTGAATTATCACTTTCCAGCAGTTTTCCTCCCCGGAGGGAAGCTGTGCTGCTCAGGTTGAAGTCCTCTCGTGCTGTGCAGCAGGGCTATCTCATCCTGCGCTGCAGAGGAGTGGCAAAATCTCTCTGTCACTGGCCCAGCACCCAAATTTTCCCTTTATCAAGAGTACTGTTATGACTGTGCAGGACTGAGACACGTGCTCCTTTCTGGGAGTGAGTAAAATCTTCTTTTTGAAGAAAAAAGAAGAAAAGAAAGCGAAAAAGAGCGGAGCAGTTTGATCCTCAGTTACCGGGCCGCATCCTGATGGTGCCCTCTAGCGCCCTGCGCCCTGCCTGCAACCAGCCTTCGCCTGCTGCTTTTGAGATGTATCCGCAGGCTTGGAGGGAGCAGAGGTGATTGGGGGTGGCAGAAATCCCAGAATATCAATAACCCCTCAGTTTCCATTCCTGTCTGCGGTGCTAATGTTTTTCCTCTCCATGGCTTCACTGCCCAAGGTGTGCAAGTAGGTGTCCATGCAGCAATTCTTCTGGGCTGAGGAAGGACTTCTTTTATTTCTATTAATTTTCATCTCGGTGATGCCCAATGACAGGACAAGGGGCAGTGGGTGAAATTGAGGCATAGGAAGTTCCATGTAAACACGAGGGACATTTTTTTTTCACTGTGAGGGTGACAGAACACTGGAACAGGCTGCCCAGGGTGGGGATTGTGGAGTCTCCTTCTCTGGAGATATTTAAAACCCACCTGGATGTGTTCTTGTGTGATCTGTTCAGGTGATCCTGCTCTGGCAGGAGGGTTGGACTAGATACTCTTTCAAAGTCCCTTCCAGCCCCTAACATTCTTTGATTCTGTTATTCTGTTATTATTTCACACAAGATGAAAGACCCCAGCAGCCAGGCAGAGGAGGGAAGATAATCTTCACAGCATCACAGAAACACCCAGGTTGGAAAAGATGCTCAAGATCACCAAGTCCAACCTATAACCCTACTCTACAAGATTCACCCTAAACCATATCCCTAAGCACTGCATCCAAACGACCCTTAAACACATCCAGGGTGGGTGACTCAACCACCTCCCTGGGCAGCTCATTCCAGTTCCTGACCACGCTCTGGGAAAAACCTTTACCTGATATCCAATCTAAACCTCCCCAGTCTCAGCTTGAGGCCATTCCCCCTTGTTCTGTCTCCAATTACCTGTGAGAAGAGACCAGCAGCAGCCTCTCCACAATGTCCCTTCAGGTTGCTGTAGACAGCAATGAGGTCTCCCCCAAACCTCTTCTTTTTCAAACCATCCCCAGCTCCCTCAGTCGCTCCTCATAAGATTTATTCTCCAGGCCCTTCACGAGTTTTGTTGCCTTCCTCTGGACCCTCTCCAGCACCTCCACATGTCTCTTGTATTGCGGTGCCCAAAACTGAACACAATATTCAAGGTGTGGCCTCACCAAAACCGAGTACAAAGGGACAATCACCTCCCTACTCCTGCTGGCCACAGCATTTTTACTACAAGCCAGGATACCATTGGCCTTCTTGGCTGCCTGGGCATACTGCTGGCTCATATTCAGCTGCCTGTCTAATTCATCTTGCCGTGCTGGTTAGTGGAGTTTTAATACCCAGCACTGAATGTCTTACCCCACTGGATTGGGTTGGCTCTTCTGGAGGAGATCTCTTGTGACATTAACATTCTCACAATGCATTTTTTACTGTGTGAACGCTGTCAGCTAGATGCTGCTATGTCATAAATCTGATGGCTTCATGCCTATCATCTATGTGCTGCAGCATACCCTGTAAAATTGCTCCTTAATGAAACACAGTACAGGACCACTGGCAACTTCTGCTCAAGTCGAAGGCCAAGGACATCAGCACACAACTGCCTGGCTTGTGCCACGAGCTATGGCCAGGGACTGCTGAGATAGGGAAATGTTACTAAGTAAAGGTGACTGAAAAATCTCTTCAAAAATGTTTTATGAATAATTAAAGACCTGCCTCTCTAATCAAGGGTTAAGGTTGCTGGGTCTGATGGGGACAGGATACATTCCTTTGAATAAGAGTTTAAGAATTAATTATGACGGGTTTGGGAAATGAAAATGAAAGAACATCAATAAATGGTTAGTGTGCCATGAAAGCAATACCTTCGGGTAACCCAGAGGCCTTGCTTCCATCCACCTCACTCACAACAAGTAAGAGATCATTAAAATTTATGTTTTCATTTAGCGTGCAGCCAATATCTGAAGGACTTTTACAAGCATTAGTGTGTTGTTTCTCCTACTGCTCCAAATTCTTTCTTAAGAACATGAGCTGAGTGATGGAGAAGTTGAATGTTTGTAGGTTATGCAGCAAATTGTGGGCAGAGCTTCACTTTCTTGACTCCTGCTGGTGCTCTAAATACTGAAATGTCTTTATTATTGGCCTAGGAATTGTGTTTTAATTAGAGCTTTCCCTCTCACCTCCCTTCAGTGCATCTTGCCTCCCAACTCAGCAGCATGGCTTTTGCACTTTCTGTTACATCACCTTGCAATGAATCTCTGCGGTCTCTTCTCCACGAGGAGGAAGCTACACTTGCTTCCTTGATGATGTTCTCCCCACAAGTCAGTTTGAATCCATCCACACACCACTTAGAAGAGGCAGGCAATGCTTGTGCAGGCTTAGGGCAGCTCGGCTTGGAGCTGGCAATGTAGAACTAGAGAACATAGAACTCTTTAAGGGGCCCTCGCAACTGGAAACTGGGAACTGGAAAGCACAGAAATCCAGACTTGTTTTGGATATTTGGAAACCCTGGGTTTGAAGGCCAAACTTGGAGCTGTGGCTTTTGTCTGATAATAACCATTATTTCAGTAAAGATGCCACTGGTGAAGGGCCCAGAGTACAAGTCTTGTGAGGTGCAGCTGAGAGAACTGGGGTTATTCAACCTGGAGAAAAGGAGGCTCAGGGGAGACCTTCTAACTCTCTACAACTACCTGAAATGATGTTGGAGCCAGGAGAGAATTACTCTCTTGACCCCAGAAACAAGTGACGTAGCAAGAGTAGACAGCCTCAAGTTGCATCAGGAGAGGTTTAGATTGGATATTGGGACAAATTTCTCCTCCCAAAGGGTTGTCAAGACCTGGAACAGGCTACCCAGGGCAGTTCCCTGGAGGAACTAGAAAGCCATGTAGATGTGGTGC
>WBNM01010566.1:0-11954 GCA_013399055.1 Ramphastos sulfuratus | reverse complement strand
TTTTTTTTTTTAATTTCTTCTTTCCGTTCAGAAAATAAATAATACTTCAGTTTAATCAGAGAATATTATCTGGAGACTGTAATGTGTTTTCCTGCTGTTAAAATACTCAAATGCTTTTCAAATTCTGCATAGAAGCTTTTATGTGTTTTTCTGCAGTTAAAATTGTGAAACAATAAACTTACATTTTTGGTGTTAAATTTCTTTGAGTAACTTCTTTTAAACATCAAACTGTGGTGTTTTACATTTGCATGAACACATTTTTCACCCATACAGGCAAATTAAAAAGTGAAATCAAAGCCTGAGACTTAATCAAATAAACCTGATAAAGAAATTCATTTGGAAGATAATATGTTCATTAATCGAGAATAGTAAATGTAATAAATTAGCCATCTCTTTGAGGTTAATTAGAACAGGTTAATTGATTGTAAGGCTATTTTCTTTGACTGCAAGGTCTCTGCTATGACTCACTACAAAAATTCAAGAACTAATTTGACTTTCACCAGAAAAAAATGTCCTTTCTGTCTTTGATTTTGCTTTATCTATTTGTAAACAACAATTTTTCTAAATTTACTTAATGCCCCATCTTCTATCCCAGCACATTCTTTATTATGATTAATTTCAGCCTTTAGACAGTTCATTTCTTCTTCCACTTCTGTCTCTAAGGAGCTTATTACTGATTTCTCTAAAGAGAAAAATGGACAAAATGTAATATTAAGTCCTCTTCCATCAGTATCCCCAACCATCTCTTCATGTCTTGCTGTCTTCAGCTGTTATTGCACTTCCTTTATCTTTTAACATGAATTAAATATTTGTCATTTAATCTCATTTTAATCTTTTCACTTACACCAAGTCTTTTCTGAATCATTTTATCAGTGATTTGGATGAAGAATTCTGAAGTTTCTAGGCACAGAGGCAAAAGAGTAACATCTTGACACTTGGTATAAAACCTCTACACCTAAGGAAGTCTGGCCTATAAACAGAACAGAAACAGAGCAGCTTTTCGGTCCTTGTCTCCAAGATGCTTCATAAGTGGAGTTGATATAAAATATTATTGGTTATTTCTGGATAATTAAAAACGTCATTTGACAGTCTAATAATACGAGTACATATTCTGTGTATTTCTTTCATTGACTATCCTGCAGTGAACCAACTTTTTCATTTTCTGAAGTACCACAAAGTCTTGCAGTTGTAATCCTAGAGCTGAGCAGTTCTCTTGTATATTTTACTGCTGAGGAACATTCTGCACACCCATCAGTATTTAATGAGGCAGGTTGCTGAAATTCTTATTCATAGTTTCTTTAGGAATTGATTTTTCTCGGCTCTCTTAAGAAGGTTATTTTTGTCATTAATGTTGCTTCTACAGTTCAGCTGCTCATTTTCTGATCCCTATGTCTCTGCATGTTTAAGGAAGAAATGTATCACTGTTTTGACCATTCTTCATCAGCTTTTCACACAAGCTCATTTGAAAGATGCACTCTTAGTTTAGTTGAAGTTTCAGTTTGAGTTCCTACTCATTTATCCTTCTAAATCCCCATGAAACCTCCCTAAATGATTTCAGTAATAGTCATGTCTTGAATTTTCTCCTTTTATAAAACATCTTCTGTCATTCTTCATAAAAGATCTGGCATAAGCAAAGAACTCTCTACAATTATGCTGTCATTCTGTGACAGTTCCCTTCCATCACATAGCCATCTTTAAAATCTGTACTCAATGAACACTATTGTAAGGGGGGAAAAATATTTAGTTCATAGATTCTCAAAGCAAGTTTTTGTGCACTTAATTTTAAATGATTTACTTAGAACCACTTGGTCTGTAGTGTTTTGTTTTGGATTGCCTCCACCCCACTATTCTTTATCTGGTCCCCAAAACACTGTTTGGACACTATGGATAAATATCTCTTCTGGAGATATTTAGTATGAAATCAAATCACATGTAGCTGGCATATCCTTTATCCAGACACTGGTATGTGCATAGATATGTATGTTTAAGCTAGTAAATAAACACCAAACTTAAGTGAAGGTATTAAGATTCTGTTTCAACCACAAACTTAGTCCAAACAATATTGAAATTGTTCCTCTGCATACTCATAGGAATCAAAAGCTTTAAACTTTCAGTTTAAAAGTTCAGTACTTTATGAAATTACACATTCTCTGTGGAATTCTGCTATAGGTCAAATTAGTCATTAATTGCAGCAAGTATTCCATAAATCATGACAAAGACTATGCCATTTTTTTAGTGTAGAGCGATTCCCTTATTGTTGGAACCCAAAGGGAGTAGCCTTCACATCTGTGTGGGAACCCCGGCAGTTGATGAGTGATGGGACATAGAATCATAGAATCAAACAGGTTGGAAGAGACCTCCAAAATCATCCAGTCCAACCTATCAGCCCGTCCTATCCAATCAACTAGACCGTGGCACTAAGTACCTCATCCAGTCTTTTTTTTAACATCTCCAGGGATAGCAACTCCACCACCTCCCTGGACAGCCCATTCCAATGGCAAATCACTCTCTCTGTGAAGAACTTCCTCCTATTATCCAGCCTATACCTCCCCCAGCACAACTTGAGACTGTGTCTCCTTGTTCTGTTGCTGGGAGAAGAAACCGACCCTACCTGGCTACAACCTCTTTTCAGGTAGTTGGGGACAGCAACGAGGTCACCCCTGAGCCTCCTCTTTTCCAGGCTCAGCCTCTCCTTGTCTGGCTTGTGCTCCAGGCCCCTCACCCGCTTTGTTGCCCTTCTCTGGACACAATCCAGTACCTCAATATCTCTCTTGAATTGAGGGGCCCAGAACTGGACACAGTACTCAAGGAGATCATACTCAGGTATAACATCTCATTATACTTCATATTGTGTGAAAAAGAATAGGAGTAAAGAACGAAATGCTGTATCTTTGAGGCAGAAAGGAAAAGCAGTTGGGGAAAACATCTGTTAAATATTGGGCTCAAGGAGGGTAGGCTCTGGGAAAGTGAATTGTATGAACATCTTGATAAACAGTCACTGGCTTGGCAGATCGGAGCCACTCTAGCCCAGCTGTAGCTGTGGTCACCTCCCTGCAAACCAGTTTGTCAGTTTGCATTTTGGATGACTCATTATAGGTGCTCCTATTGTTGTCTCTCTTAAATAAACAGCTACCTGAGACCGCAAAGGGAAGTAGTTTGATACTACTATCATAGAATCACAGAATCATAGAATGGCTTGGGTTGGAAGTGACCTTTAAAGTCCAACTCAAACCTGCTATAACATCCTCAACTAGGTCAGGTTGACCAGAACCCTGTCAAGCCTCACCTTGAATATCTCCAGGGATTATGCCCCAACCACCTGTTCCAGTGCTCCACCAACCTCATGGTAAAGAACTTGTTCCTAACATCCAATCTAAATCTGCTCTTCTCTAATTTGAAGCCACTGCACCTCATCCTATCACTACAGACCTTTGTAAACAGTCTCTCTCTATCCTTCTTGTAGGTCCCCTTCAGGTACTGGAAAAATCACTATTAGGTCTCCCTTGAGTCTTTTCTTCTATAGGCCGAACAACCCCATCTTCCTCAGTCTGCCCTTATAGCAGAGGTGCTCCAAGCCCGTGACCATTTTCATGGCCCTACTCTGAACCTGCTTAGATAGACCTGGGAGAGGACTAAGTATAACAAAGGGCACATAACAAGAGAGAAGCAAGTTTAATAATGCAAAACAAAATCAAAGATGTTATTCTCTACTTCACATCAAGACAGATGATATTTTGATCACTCTCAGGAAGCGAGGCTTCAATATTTGTAGTGCTTGCTCTGGAGGACAGACACCATTGATGAACATCCTCATGCTTCCTTTCTTAACTTATATATCTGAGTTGACACCATATGGCATAGAATACCCTTTTGGTCAGGCTGGGTCAAATGGTTCATCTGTGTCCCCTCCCATGACCTTGCCCACCCCTCAGTGTACTCTTGGGATGGGGAAGTGTTGGAAAAGTACAGCCCTGGTGCTTGGTTCCACAGCAGCCAAAATGCTCACAGGGAGAATTAACTCCAGCTCAGCTAAACTGAAGATACTTTATCATAGAGACCCACTAGAGTGGTCAGGCAGCGTTTGCCCCTAGTAAAGTCATGCTGTCTGTCTTGGATCACCTCCCTGTCCTCCACGTGCCTTAACATGGCATCTAGGAGGATCTGTTCTGTGACCTTCCCAGGCGCTGACAAGTTGGTAGTCCTGGTTTTTATATCCTTTTAAAAATTAGTGTAATATTTCCTTTCTTCCAGTCAACAGTGACTTAATTGGACTGNCAGAACCCTGTCAAGCCTCACCTTGAATATCTCCAGGGATTATGCCCCAACCACCTGTTCCAGTGCTCCACCAACCTCATGGTAAAGAACTTGTTCCTAACATCCAATCTAAATCTGCTCTTCTCTAATTTGAAGCCACTGCACCTCATCCTATCACTACAGACCTTTGTAAACAGTCTCTCTCTATCCTTCTTGTAGGTCCCCTTCAGGTACTGGAAAAATCACTATTAGGTCTCCCTTGAGTCTTTTCTTCTATAGGCCGAACAACCCCATCTTCCTCAGTCTGCCCTTATAGCAGAGGTGCTCCAAGCCCGTGACCATTTTCATGGCCCTACTCTGAACCTGCTTAGATAGACCTGGGAGAGGACTAAGTATAACAAAGGGCACATAACAAGAGAGAAGCAAGTTTAATAATGCAAAACAAAATCAAAGATGTTATTCTCTACTTCACATCAAGACAGATGATATTTTGATCACTCTCAGGAAGCGAGGCTTCAATATTTGTAGTGCTTGCTCTGGAGGACAGACACCATTGATGAACATCCTCATGCTTCCTTTCTTAACTTATATATCTGAGTTGACACCATATGGCATAGAATACCCTTTTGGTCAGGCTGGGTCAAATGGTTCATCTGTGTCCCCTCCCATGACCTTGCCCACCCCTCAGTGTACTCTTGGGATGGGGAAGTGTTGGAAAAGTACAGCCCTGGTGCTTGGTTCCACAGCAGCCAAAATGCTCACAGGGAGAATTAACTCCAGCTCAGCTAAACTGAAGATACTTTATCATAGAGACCCACTAGAGGGGTCAGGCAGCGTTTGCCCCTAGTAAAGTCATGCTGTCTGTCTTGGATCACCTCCCTGTCCTCCACGTGCCTTAACATGGCATCTAGGAGGATCTGTTCTGTGACCTTCCCAGGCGCTGACAAGTTGGTAGTCCTGGTTTTTATATCCTTTTAAAAATTAGTGTAATATTTCCTTTCTTCCAGTCAACAGTGACTTAATTGGACTGCCAGGATTTTTCAAATGTCATGGGGAGTGGCTTGGCAACTACATCAATTAATTCACCAGGCAACCAATGACAGAATGAGGGGACACAGTCTCAAGCTGCACCAGGGCAGACTCAGGTTGGACGTTAAGAAGTTCTTCACAGAAAGTGATTTGCCGTTGGAATGGGCTGCCTGGGAACGTGTTGGAGTTCCCCATCCCTGGAAGTGTTTAAAAGGAGACTGGATGAGGCACTTTGTGCCATGATTTAGTTAATTAAAAGGTGTTAGGTGATAGGTTGGACTCGATGATCTCAAAGGTCTTTTCCAATCCGGTTAATTCTATGATTCTGTGACTGTGGGATGCATCTCAACTGTGTTAGTGAAGGAGAGGGTCCATTTAGGTAGTAATTAAAGTTTACACCTTTCTATTTTGTTAACAGGTTTTTATATTTTGTTGTTGTTGTGAAATTTTTTTTAATAAATTTTCCTGATCATCTTTATCTAAGGCACACTGGAACCAAGGAGATGCACCTCCTACCTCCTAGCTTATAAGCCTTAGGTCTTGCTGTCAAAGAAAAGAAATTCATCCATACTTCGCAGTGAAGACCACTTTACCTCCAGAGGCAGACATTTGTCTTTTCCACTGTGAACTATAACCACAGAGTTAACAAAATGCACACCAATGTAAAATAATGAGTATTTTTTTGACTTTTAAGACCTGAAATTACATTTTCTAAACAATCAAGGAAGTACCATCAAATGTGAGACCAGCTCAACTTGATGCTTTCCTGAATTGCTTTTGTAATGTATTTTTTGACCTGACATACTGAACTTAAACCATGGCAGCTGTGATAGAAGAAAAAATTCCAGTCTGCACAATCTGTGACATCTGACCTTCAGGACTGAATATTTAGCAATAGTAAAATCCAGAGTCAGACACAGCCTAGCAATCACTAGGACATAAATAGTCTCTAGCCCACAGGTCAGAGCTTGGAATCATAAGACTTACCACCAGGCACAGTTGTGAGTTGGAGACATGCACTTCTAACTGTAGTTCAAACAGAATCTGAAGCCGTGAGACTGAGCTTCAGAGGCAACCGTAGACCTGTAAGCAGTAGGCATTGCATGTAGTTCATGGCATAGCTCAGGGTCCTGGCACACCTCATACCTCACAGTAATTAAGATGCTTACAAGGAACATCACATAAAAGCAGTGCAACACAATGATAACCTGTAGTAAAATATCTCTAGTTCTTCCTGAAATCCAATCTCATAAATAGAATGATCATGTACTTTTCATGATTTTGAGAAGAGAGGCTCCTCTTGGGCTCATCTCAGTGATGCACAGTGAAAGGACAAAGAGCAACAGGTGCAAGCTGGAGCATAGGAGGTTCCATGTGAACATAAGAAAAAACTTTTCCACTGTGAGGGTGACAGAACACTGGAATGAGCTGCCCAGAGAGGGTATGGAGTCTTGTTCTCTAGACTTTCAAAACTTGCCTGGATGTAATCCTATGTGATCTATTCCAGGTGATCCTGCTCTGGCAGGGGGGGTTCAACTGAATGACCATTAGAGTCCCCTTCTAACTCATAGAATCATAGAATCATAGAATGGTAAGGTTGGAAGGGACCTCAAGGATCATCTAGTTCCAACCCCCTGCCATAGGCAGGCACACATTCCACTAGTAGAGATTACTCAAGGCCTCATCCAACCTGGCCTTGAACACCTCCAGGAAGGGAGCAGCCACAACCTCCCTGGGCAACTGTAATGAAGGTATTCTNACTGCATGGAGGCCTCAGCAGGCACGGACACAATAGCAGAGTGAGAGAGGAGCGAGAGCAAGCGAGCGAGCTTGTGCTACCTCCTCATCCTTTTATATATTTCAACCCGAGACTGATGGACCTTTGGACACAGACTAGCCAATTAGGATGGCACTTTGCCCAGTTTGTCCATATTAGGTGAAGCTGGGGCTTTTGTGGCCACCACCCCCAGCTCAGAAGGAGGGGAGGCAGGGGAGCATGCCTGGGCAAGCCAGGACTTGTACAAGCCCACCTTGGCCTTTTCAGGCCTACCACGACAGCAACCTGTTCCAGTGCCTCACCACCCTCACTGGAAAGAACTTCATCCTAACATCTAGTCTAAATCTTCCCTCTGCCAGTTTAAACCCATTGCCTCTTGTCTTGTCATTACAAGACCTTGTAAATAGTCCCTGCCCAGCCTTCATGTGTTAGTGTGATAATTATTTCCCAGTGATGACCCAAGCTAGTTTAATTTGATTGGTTCTTTCTCATGTACTTTACTAAATAGAAAAAGAACTCCTAAACAAACATACTGGGTTGACAAGACAGAATGAAGTAAGAGGCCTTTAAAATAATTTTCTTCTATATCACCTTGATCTCGGACACTGTATCACTGTATTTTTGTGCAATAACATCAAGAATTTTTCTGAGCTTCAAAACCACAATAGATTTTGCCAACATTTCTAGGAACCCCAAATCAGTTATTTTTTAGACTTGGTGGTAGAGCTGTATTTTGCTGCTAGCAACAGCTTTGTTTGTTATGGTGTTACATGCATGACATTAGTCACAAATAAAACAAAAAATATGCGCTAATGGTCATTATGACTATGCCTTTATAAGCAAAAAAGGACTAACTTGTTTTACAAGTAAGCAGAACTGTTTTCTTATTTGAGCTACCTTGATGCAATCTATTTGAAGTACCTTGATGCAATTGGAAAGCATCCTCCATCTGTCTTAAGAGAGACTGCATCTGAATCATTACCTCTGGATAGCATAAATCCTAAAAGGTGTCTTTACATTGGTTTTACTTAGCTCTCCTTTGTGAAATTTGTTCTGCTTTAGTCAGTGGCTCTGCCAAATTGAAAAGGTTATATGGTTTAGAATCCTGAGACTTCAGAAGGTCCTCAAATATATACTTCTCTCTAACTTCCAAGCCTCTGAGTTTTCTTGTATTGCTTACGAAATCACATAGATACCACTTTGTACTGGTCGATTATTTTTTTCTCCTGGATTCCATTATATCTCTTATTTGTTTCACAGTCACATACAGAAGGTTTTTATGAATCTATTTTAAATTACTTTCAAGAAAATTTATACAGGTCTTTTACACTTTTCTATCATTGCTAAAACAAGATACTTGACAGAGGTAAACAGGGAGAGTATGTAGTAGATTGTGCCTAATTTACAGACAAAGTGTGTAAAAACAATACAGAAAAAAACGAAAGTGATGAAAGAAAAACGACAGGATTCATTTAAACATACTTACATTTTTTATCAATGATACTACTAAACTTCCATTAGGACAGATGTACATATGAGTGAATATATACAGAATAATTTTCTTACTATCTTTTTCATTATTTTAGCAGAAAGCTGCCACACTGCAATACCAAGAACATTTTTATTTTTGTCTTCACACTTTTTAAGAATAATGTGTATGGTAAAAAAAAAGTAAAAAAACCCCAAACTAAAACAAAATCAAAAACTACTAAATTGTAGCAGCTTTGTAATATTCTATGGGTTCCTAAACCTTTTAGAATTACTGCAAAATTAGATATCACAGGCTCATATCCAACTTTCTTATTGTGCATTACATGCTCTGGAGCTCTGAATCTGGTTTGCATAATCAGAGAGGTAGGAAATCCATTATTTTAATGTGTTTTAAGATTGAAGTTTTCTGGAGAACCAGTTATACTCTACTGATGAAGTGAAAGTGACACAGACAAAGTGCCTCCAAGTGCCTTGACTGTGTCTAGGAAAAGCTGTTAGCTGGCCTTTCTGAAAACATGATCTAAAGTGAGATAGAAAGTTTAGTGAAGAGAGCAAAAACTTCTTGCCCTCAAGCAAAACAATGACCTCCTGTTCAGAATCTCATTCAGATCTTTACTATGTTGTACAGCTCCAGAAAACCGATTAAAAAAAAAAAAAAAAAAAAAAAAGTTTACCTATTCCTATCATTATTCTTTCAAAGGTATGCATGTTTAATGAATGTAACAGAAAGCTTTTGCAAGCAGAATGCTCCAGGAATGTGATTGCTTATGGAAAGTGTGTGTATTTGGTTAGCATGGCAAAATTTTGATCAGGGCAAAATTTTGATCAGGAACCAGAGTGGGTGGTTTCTATGAGAAACTGTTGGAAGCTTCCCCAGATATCCAATAACAACAGTATTAGCCAGCTCAAGGATGGAACCACTGCTGGCCAAGCCTGAGCCCTTCACCAATGGTAGGAGTGTCTGGGTGATCACACATTGAATAAAGGTAAAGAAAACCTTTGAGCAACAGCAACTGCATTCAGAGAGAGGAGCGAGAATATGTGAGAGAAGCAACTCTGCAGACACCAAAGTCAACGAAGAGGGAGGGAGAGAAGCGCTCCACGTACCAAAACAGACATGCAGCTGTGATGAAGACCATGGTGAGACAAGCTGTCACCTTGAAGCCCATGGACATTTATGGTGGAGCAGATATCCTCCTGCAGCCCATGGAGGTTCCCATGCTGTATTAGGGTAAGAGTGTGAGGAGTCCTCCCTGTGATAAGCAAGAAAGAGCGGCAGAGATAACATGTCAATGAATTAACCACAGACCTCATTCCTCATCCCTCTATGTTGATGATGGGGAGGAGTTAGACAATTCAGGACCAAAGTTAAGCCTGGGAATAAGGAAAGTATGAGAGAAACATGTTTCAAGGTTTGGGTTTATTTGTCATTACTCTACTCCGATTCGATTGGTAATAAATTAATTTTCCCAAATCAAATCGGTTTTGTCCATGGCGGTAACTGGTGGGTGATGTCTTCCTGTCCTTATTTTAAGCCATGAGCTTTTTGTTGTTTTTTCTCTCCCCTGTTTAGCTGAGAAGGGAAGTTTTTTGTGGGCACCTGATATCCAGACAGAGTGGATATCTGGTGGGATATCCTTAGAACACATTGTGGAATATCCTCAGAACAAACACAAGCTACTTTTTTTTTTTTAACCACCAATTTTGTTCATATTATTAAAACAAAGGCATGCTAATTCATTCATGTCTAGCATGAAAATGTTACTTTTTGGTCAGAGACATACATGAAACAGAACAATAAACATAAAGGATATAAAAGTTGCATATTTCCGTACTACTTTGAAATCAAGTTCCAAGTTTTCGTATTGACATAACAGAATAACTACTATTTTATCTGATATAAAGTGGTATTTTCTCTTTTCATGTAAAGAATGCACTAAGTTCCTGAAGAACCAGGTGTTTTAAACCTAAAATAGAGGACAACTAACATGCAAGTCTGAAAATGAAAAAGGTTTTTGCTTCTGACAACATGAAGTTTTAACTTGCTTACTTTGAATTATTTTATTTAATTAGATGAGAGGTGGGAGTCCAACAGCTGGTTTCACCTTTCATGCATTGAAATGTATCTGTACAAGATATGAAGATTCCAGCTTTTTGTAATGCAAGTCTTTTTTCAAGGTTATGAAAAAAAGTGTGCAGAGAATAAGCATTAGATTTTAGACCACACAGATTAAACACAGGTCCTGCCCTTGCAAACATGCCTCTGTACGTATATATCTACATGGCAGCAACACGTCTGCTGTGTTACCTTAACATACCAGGAGAACCAGCTTGAAGAGTCTCTTTGCAATAATAAAACAAACTGACATGACTACAGTGAGGAGCCCTGGGGAGGAGAGTGAGTCTGTGCAAGTGCTCGAACAGTTGTAATCTTGAATAACAACAAGATGACTAAAAATTACTCTTATGGGAAAGACACTTCAAACTTTCTTGTGCGTTCAAACATGTACCTTTCATAAGGTACTTTATGTAAGTTTCTTAGTGAAACATTCAAAATTTATTAAAAACAAGTATAAACTAATTATTATTACAGGAATTATTATTAATGTATTTAATTTTTTCTAAGTAAATGTCTTCCTTGTGTGGTACTTATCCTTTTAGCACTCCTCTGGCCCCTGTGGTCAAGAGATTTAGCCTTCCTTGAGAAGACTAGGGATGGAGAAGTCACAATTAGTTAGCAAGGTCTTTCATCAGTATTGTGTGAGGCNTGGCTGGGGGTTTTAAGCATTTTGGCCAAGTGTTTTGGCCAATAGCAACAGATAAAAGACCAATCTCAAGTTACCTTACTAAAAGAGGCAGAAGTCACAAGTCCATCACCGTGACTTCTGCAGACTGTGAGGCGCCAAGCCTTTTGTCTGCTTTCCCACTTCTTCTACCTGGGAAGAAGGGGGGAAAGGAGGAGTGGGGGGGGAGGCAAGATGGGTGCCCAGGCGGATATCCAGGATGTGTGTCCCAAATAGAATTTGGGCCCTTCACCACAGGCCTGTGTATGTGTGCCTACAAGTGTACGTGTGTATGCTCACTGCCAAATCCTGAAAGTGGCACAGTATTATTCTGAAATCTCAGTCACTAAAAAGGCCTTTCTTTTATGCAGTGTCTAAGCTAAACTAAGGTGGTAAAGAATTTTCTTGTAACTGACTTACATCACAGTCTAAAGTTGCTCAGGTCAAGGCAGGTCTTGACACCCTGCACTGTCTTCTTGTCTTGGTCTGAGCTAAATCAGAACCAATTCTCTGATCAGTGATTTTGCTCTTCAGCTCTTCTAAGACTCTTCTAAGTGACTGCACTTTAGTAGAGAAAGCCTTCTGCTTATACTTGCTCCTACGACTACCTGAAAGGAGGT
>WBNM01010565.1:0-54424 GCA_013399055.1 Ramphastos sulfuratus | reverse complement strand
GGCACTCCCAAACCATCACAGCACAAAATTTTAATGTAGAAGTTTGAAGAAACATTTATGAAAAAAGCATAAAGTTGGGTACACCACAAAAACTATGCCAAGTGCAGTAAGTATCATACTTTGCTACTTTGCCCTTCAGAACATGCACTTTTTATTATAATTCTAATTTGGTCCACTGGGTGGATTACTCCTCTTTTATCCACTAGGCTTGATCAAATCAGTGAAATAGAAGAACTGCTGATGCATGAAATGATAGGTCAATGTAACCTTGTCATGAAGCAATATCCCTGCAAATCATGGTAAACAAATAAAACAATTCATTTTATATGCTCTGGGTAGCAGGTATAAATTACCAAAACCTAAAGCAGGAACATTTTTACTTCAAATACAATATATTGCTGCATACTACTATATGAAAAACTCATTTAAATAACACACAATAAGGAGAAAAACATTTACAAATTGTAGCCATAGTGCCCATTACCAAATCCCCTTCATCCACCACCAGACTTTCCCAGATCAGTAAAATGGGTTTCTTCTGATTTCTAGAGAAAATGTGGGCCTGCTGTTGAATGAGACAGGTGCCACAGTGACAAAGGATACAGAGAACACCGACTTAATGCCTTCAGTCTTTACTGCTCAGATCAGCCCTCAGGAATCCCCAGCTTTGGAGATAACAGAAGCAGCCTGGAGGAAGGAAGGCTTTCTCTTGATTGGGGAGGATCAAGTTAGAGATCAGTTAAATAAGCTGGATATGCACAAGTCCATGAATCCTGATGGGGTGAACCTGTGAGTGCTGAGGGAGCTGGCAGAAGTCATTGCTGGGCCACTCTCAATCACTGAAAGATCCCAGAGAACAGACTAGGTTCCTGAAGACTGGAGAAAAGCAATGTCATTCCAGTCTTCAAAAACAGCAAGAGGGAAGATCTAGTAAATTACAGGCCAGTTAGCCTCAGCACCATCCCTGGAGAAATGGAATGGTTTGTTCTGAACATCACCTCAAAGCATGTGGAAGAAAAGAAGGTTATCAGAAGCAGTCAACATGAATTCACCAAGGAGGAGTCATATCTGACTCATCTGATAACCTTCTACAAGTGCATGATTGGATGGATAGATGAGGAGAGGGCAGAGGACGCTGTTTACTTCAGCAAGGCTTTTGACACCATCTCCTACAGCATCCTCTTAAGGCAAGCTTAGGAAGTGTGGATTGGAGGAGTGGACAGTGGGGCAGACTGAAAACTGTCTGAAAGATGGAGCTCAGAGGGTGTGGTCAGGGGCACAGTCTAGTTGGAGGTCCATAACAAGTGGTATCTCCCAGTGCTCAGTACTGGGTCCAGCTCTGTTCAATGTATTTGACAACCTGGATGAAAGGATAGAGTATACCCTCTGCAAGTCTGCTGATCACACAAAAGTGGGAAGGGTGGCTGACATACCAGGGAAGGCTGTGCTGCCATCCAACATGACCTGTGTAGGCAGGAGAGCTGGTCAGAGAGTAACTGTATCAAGTTCAACAATGGCCAAGTACAGGGTGCTGCACCTAGGGAAGAATATATCAGTACAAATTTGAGGCTGCCCTGCTGGAAAGCAGCTCTGTGGAAAAAGGCCTGGGAACCCTGGTGGACAAGAAACTCACTGTGAGCCAGCAACGTGCCTTTGTGGCTAGGAAGGCTAATGGTATCCTGGAATGCATCAAGAGGAGGAAGATTCTCCTCCCCCTCTACTTGGCCCTGGTGAGATCTCATCTGTAATACCATGTCAAATTCTGGGCTCCCCAGTTCAAGGAGGGCAGGGAACTGCTTGAGAGGGTACAGGAAAGGGCTACAAAGATTTCTTGTCAATTACAGATGTGTCTAGACTAAGTTCATCTAAAGAGCAAGCACAGAATATTTAGCACAATTCGTACATAACATTTTACACATCAAAGTTATTTTTTTATTTTGTAATCTGTATTTTTCACTTTTTATTATTAGTTTACCTCCACAAAGTTAGCATTACATTGCTAATGTTTCCACATAATTACAAAGATATTTGTATATGAGATGATTCATGATCACATAAGAAAACACTTTGTAAGACAAGTGTAAAGGTGGTAAAAAAAAAAAATGAACGACCACCTCAGTACTCATGTGCCAAGATATTATCCTATAAGATGTATTGGAAACATTAATGTATGATTTTATTCTTAACAGCATGACATGTTCTATAACTAACTATCTGCTGCACATTGCCAATACAAAATATTAGTTCAAAATGTTTAGTGTAAGTTGCGTACCTGTATGTGTTCCTACCATATTTCTACAAACTAAAGTTGGAAAATAAAACTAGCAGGAGCTTTCAAGTCTGGTGTTGTGTAATTCTGAGAATATATTCTCACAGTTTTTATGCAGTGACAGTAAAAGGTAATTTAAATAGAATGTAAGTAGAGTCTCTAATCTTGAACAGTTTTCTGCATGTGACAATTGTATAGAGAACAAATTACGTGTACTAATTCTGAGATGGGTGCTTTCTCTCATTCCTAACATATCCCTTTGTAGTTATAAGGATACTTCTGTTAATTAAAACTTGTTTAAGTTCAGAAACAGAGAGAAGCTATTTTAAACTACACATTATATATAACTTTATAGCTTAACATTAAAAAAATAGTGCAAAGTTAATTTTACTGTCTGACATATAGCACTTATGCATTTAACATGGGAAAGGTGTGTTCTCATAATAGAGATCTCAAATGGGGTACTCCTGTCAAGAGTGATTTTTCAGAAAGTGGAAGTGTCAGCTGCACAGTCTACACCATAAAACCAAGAGACTATGCTACAATAACATTATTAGTTTTAATAGGGTCTTCCTGGCTACATGAAATAAAGATACAAATGTGAATAATGTTTATTAAAAATATGAACAAAAATGTTAGATAACAAAACATGCAACCTATGCTCTCATAATTAGCTTACCACACTTTCCAGTGTCTTAAGAAAAGACTTGGAAACTATCTCTTTACTTAAAAGAAAAAAAACAACCCAAACCAATCCACATTATCTGTAGTTATAGATACCTCATAAGAAAATGCAACTGGATGAATCACTTCTGTAATTCTAAAAACCTCAAAAACGAAATAAAACAAAGAAATATTTTTAAGCAAATGTGGTGGCCACATCAAGTTATAAAATCTAGCAGAGTTATCCAAAGGCTCCTTTAAACAGAATTAACTGGTTTTCCCTTAATCTTAGGCTGAAAGGCCTATGACACAGTAGTCATATAAAAAAAAAAAAAGAACATTCAACAAAAATATCTGCAGCTTCTCTGGGTCAAAAATAATGCTATTTTGTGGTGAGTCTTAAGGATACATATTTCCCCCTGTAGCATACAGCTCAGCAGCTCAATAATAAAAGCAGGATTCCTCAACATGCAGTAGCTCTGCACGCTTCAAAGTGACAGACTTTCTGCTTTCCTTGCCAGCACTGACATTTCTAAACGTTTTCCTCTTGCCACTATCGCACTTTGAAGTGGCCCAAGCAAAACTACTTTTGTTGCTGTGTTTTGGCCTCCCCTCACAGGAGGCACACAGCTGTCAGGGAAGCACGGTGTTTTATGTTTCAATTCCATTGTGTGGTCAGAACCTGCTCCCTCAAAAGTCAGAAAAAGTTTTTCCTTTGATTTAATTAGTAGCAGAAAGAGCTCTTGAATAGCAAGTTTCTTCAGTAACGTATTTCAAAGGAGTAAAGTGACAGGCACAAAACAGAGCTACCATCTGAGGAAGTGGCTGAAATTCAGGTATCTCAATATCCCAGATACAATCCTACTTGTGATAATAGATGGAAAAGGCCACTGGAATAGCCATTACAGCACAGCATAGGTGATTAGTAGTTTTCTCTATGGGTGCCTTTAGATATGTACATAGTTAAGAGGTGCTCCATGAACTACAAAGCCTCTCCCAGAGACCCAAGAGAGCCAGCAGCAGCACCACACAGCTGCCACACACAGTATCACACAGTATAGCAAGGTTGGAAGAGACCTCAAAGATCATCAAGTCCAACCCACTACCACAGACCTCAAGACTAGACCATGGCACCAAGTGCCACGTCCAAACCTGCCTTGAACACCTCCAGGGACGGTGACTCCACCACCTCCCTGGGCAGCCCATTCCAGTGGGGAATGACTCTTTCAGTGAAGAACTTTCTCCTCACCTCGAGCACTTACACACACTTACTCTTGCCTCATTCTCACTTGCTGCTACTTTTCATAGCCTGGGAACCAAGGAGACAGACCCAGTAGGTTACTTTTCATTTGACTCATTCCAGCTGGATTTGGTTCAAAGACACATTTCAAGAGTTGGTTCAAAAGTCAGAACGAGCAGTTCAAGTAGGAGGGAAGAAAAGAAAAACAGTAACTGCTTCACCTGGCTTAAGTAGCAGAGGCTCTAAATATTGAACCATGTCACTTGGGACAAATATCCATCACCTGAAGCATATGTGAAACTCACAAGAACTTGCACTAGGAAATTTATCCCAAGTAAAATAAAGTATCAGAAGGGCTTACCTTTTAGATGTTAACTTCTTACCATTTTCTTCTCTTTCTATGGTCTGATAAAGGGACAAGATAAAAGTCAGGACTAACTGTCAAATCACATGTTATTCTTTAAATTAAACAAGCTTTCATGCTAAACAAGCATATAAAAATGTTTGGAAAGCAGTAAATCCATGTATTTTAGCATACTCCTCTAACTCTGAAGTTTTCCATTACTGGGAGAAGATGTTCTCCATATTTTGTGCACCATGCCTCAGCCTGTGGTGACACAACTGGGGCACATGCTGTGAGAAACACAGATCTGAACTGCTGCCACATATCTGACCCTCATAAACAAAGCTTCAGCACTGCAGTGTAAGAAGAAGAAACCACATGGGAGAAATAAAAGCCTCCAGGAGTCTTGACATCATGACCTTTTCAAAAAAATGTTGAGAGACTCAGACCTGTGGTTCTGTGAAACAAGTCTCAATTTGCTGAAAAAAGGTCTGCAATACTCCTCATGCTCCTATCAGGTTTATTTTCTCAAGCCTCCACTGCTACCATCCAGCCCAGAACAGAACAATGCCTGCAGAACAAGGTGAGCCCACCTGAGGGAACCATCCTGAGGTGGACACAAATGCAGCAGGGTGAGTGGCACCTGCCTCTCATCTGTGGAGAAAGGCATGGCCACGCCAAGGAGGCCCAGGCCCTGGAGGAGAGTGTGCAGCCACCCTAGACACAGGGCTTTGTGGCTGGGGAGCCACAGGCCACACTGAAGGCCAGAATCTTCTACTGAGGGGAGAGACCTCCTGCAGTGGAAATAGCCAGGCTGAGGGCATGGGCGAGGTGCCACAGCTGCTGTGCACCTGAGGACTGCAGTATGAGACCATGTGGTTTGGATTGGCCTAGAGAGTGAGAAAAGGCATCACTCCGCACAGCTCCTCAGAACTGAGGATCATCCAGGGAAAAACTGAGATGGATATTAAGTCATCACGCTCCTTCTTTTCAGAGAAGACATGATCCAGCTGCATAGAAAACTATCAAGAGAGATTGTGAGCCCACAGAGTACAAATCCAGTCAGAGAGGGCTAAGGCAAATCTGTGGAATAGTTGCCTATCTGCAACTACTAAACACAACAAATGGAATGTGATTCCAGCTCATGAAGCTTCTGAAGAAGCAACATGTCCCAGAAACCAAGAGGCTATGCCATGGGGAATATCTGTGTTATATATGCCTTGTTTTTAATTCACTTAAGTATCTGTTACTGGAAAACAGGATCCTAGGTATTGCCATTTAAGCTTTCCTGGAGCTCACAAGCCCAACAGAACAGAATTTAGGTTGACCTACCCTCTCCCTTTCTGTCTGTATGTAAAAAATTACACAGAAGAAGAGTAAAAAGGGTCAAACAACTAAAGAACAACATTGCACTGATTTGCAAGTTTTAAAAAAGTAATTTTAACAACACAAAAGCAGTATTTAAGGGAAAGGCAGGTCACAGACATATAAGGAAGGGAATAGATAGAGGTATATATACAAACCTAGGTTGAATGGCAGTGGATTATCTGGATTGAAATGGAATCTCTTTGGATTCAGGCCCCAACACAAGGTATCAGGTCTGGTCATGAGGAGCAGGCCCAAGCCACATGGTTAACAGGAGCAGCAGCAAGAGTTGCAGAGAGGAAGGGAGGAGCAAGGAAGTTGACTGCCTCTTAAATGGGTTGTGGACAGGAAGTGGGAGTGGAATAAGCTTTGACCTGGGGGTCCCAATACCCTGGGTGGGGCCAGGTCTCCTTGCCTACCTGGGGTCAGGGTTCCAGTCTACTTCCCCACCCCAGGATGGGCTTAACCCTGCACACTAGGTTATACAGAACTTTTGTCTGGCTTATAATAGTTATGCATCTCCATTATGTTTGCCATTTCCCTTCAGAAAACCATTTCAACCTTCTTAGCTTGCCAAAGGAAGCCAGGGCATGTACAGCTCTCTTAAGGTCTCATACTCACACACCTGCAAAGGCATTGAAATTACTGTAAGCAGACATAGCTGGGCTACTGTTAGGTTTTTCCTGTTGTGGATGCTCCCTCTCTGGAGGTGTTCAAGGCCAGGTTGGATGAGGCCTTGAGTAACCTGTACTAGTGGGAGGTGTCCCTGCCTCTGGCAGGGGGTTGGAACTAGATGATCCTTGAGGTCCCTTCCAACCTTACCATTCTATGATTACAGTACAGTGGGTACTCCATGAATCAGAGCCCTCCTAAGAAGTTAGAAAAAGCTGCACCTTGATGGAGGAGTGTTAATCAAAACCTAATCATCAAGGCCTCAGTACAAAAGGTGGCAAAACGTGATTCTAACTGCACTGTTCTGTTGCCCTGGGACTCAGAAATGTAACAGGCATTAGCGGTGTTAGCTGATGCACCCATCTGGACAGATCTTTAGGGTTAACCAAATCTTTTTGTGAACCGTTTCAGCTGAAATAATACTTACTGCAGTCTAAATCAAAGCAAGCCCAGTGTCAAAATGTCTTCAGCCAAGCTGCTGAAGACAAATATCTTTAAAAAAATCTTATTTTTATGCTGAACTGTGCATATGAATGTTCTATGCATGGAAGAGGAGAAGAGATAGCCAGGTCAGCCATTTAGTTTGTTCTGACTGATATAAGACTTCATGGCTTAACCAATGACAAGGACATCTCCTGCAGGCAAAATATCAGATGAGACTATTTCATGCTTTTGATTTACCTTTTCGAATAAATGATAGATAAAAGTGATAGAACTGCTGTAGAATCAGCGGCAAGTCGAGGTTTAGTTGCTTTGATGAAGGTTTTCCATGTGGCATTGAGATTGTAGGAACTCCTTTCTGCAGTAGGATTTCATGAGACAGGCTGCTCTTACAGCTTTTGAGATCAAGAGCAATGCATTCAGGACATATTGAGGATGGTATATTACATAGTCTATTAGTTTTAAAGGGATGAGGCATGCCTGTAATTGGAGGTATTCTCAGCTGGATCATTTATCTTGTTCTATTTTATAAAATGTGCTTTGTTATATGCTGTGCTTTCCTCATACCTTTTGAATAAGAAGGAATGTTTTCTGTATGGAAATAACAATTATATGATCCACAGGTAGAGGTTCTGCTGTGATTTGACAGTCTGGCTATGGGAGCAGGATGAGGACTGCAGCACCCCTAGACTATTGCTCTCCAGAAGGAACTGTGCAGAGAGGAAAAACTCCTTACCCAGAGGCAATGGAAAATTGCAGCTGTTTCCCAATGAGTAAAGCTCTTGCTAGAGTGCTTGGTCAGCTCAGAGAATACACAGCCATGTCCCAGAGCATCCCACTTGCTCCAGGGTGGCTCATATCCCTATAGGGTACATAAGCACTGCAGATGTTTGTGGACCTTGTGCTGAGAAGATGAATTCCACGTGCCCACACCCCATGCTGACTTGCAGATCTGTACAAAAAACCAAGGGGAATCTAAGTTAATTGTTTCTACCACCATCTAAGTTTTTCATCTTTGATAGTGTGTGTATCTTAATTAGGAGCTGGCTCTCAAGTGTATTGAAAAGCAACTGAACAAACCAAATAATTGTATAATTCTAATACATCCTTCTGAGTATTCAACATATCTAATTGCTGTAGCTTATTAAAAACAGACCTAAACTTACCCTCCTTCTTCCCCTTTCTTGAACATGCTCAGTAAGTGGCACAGGTTCTAACATTTAGATCAGAATCCAGATCTGAATATTATAGCTGATACCTGACACCTATTTTAAATTAAGTCCAGGATGAATGAATGCCTATAATAAAAAGACAAATGAGGTTCTAATGTACTTGGGCACTTCATAAAGAATTATTTTAATGTAACACACTACTCTACTGGCTGTTTAATATTTAATATTTCTTAGCTGATTAAACTGTAGTTCTAATGAGAAAAATAATTGAATGGTAAAACTGTAAGGTAATTCCCACATTCAAGTCTCAGTGGTTTCAGTATTCTGTGATCACTGTCTTCAGGAAATTTTTTTCTTCACATGTACTGAGGTATTTCAAAATAGCAAATTGTGCACAATGATTCAGTTTTTGGGGGACAGGAGAGAGAGCAAACCTCTTGAAGGCAACACAACAGCTGAATACTGGGACATCCAACTGAGAATGTTGGGGCTATGCCACAAACTCTCAAGAGCTGTGTGGGGAAACAGGAGGAAGTGAGTCAGCTAAAGGCTTCTAAAAATTCTTGGGTCTTGTGTGTCCCCTCTGCATTCAGTGGGTAGAGAAGGGAACTAGGATTCTTAGTGTTGATATTTGTTAGTGTAAGTAAATGTGGCCCATGAAAAGGAAAGGTTATCTGCTTTGTCTTCTGCCTCACCTTCCTGATTGATAGAAGAGTAATGATCCATGAACCTTTTTTATCTCTTGTGGAAAAAAAAAAAACCACAACTTTTACAGGCACTTCCTTCAATGAGAAAAAAATCCACACTTCCCTGTAGACTGGTAGGATGCTCTGAGCATGTTCAGTGTTGCTTTGTCTGTATTTGAGATCCCATTGGGGTAGCAGAGTTGTAGTTCAAATGTTTACAAGCATTAACTGAGCTGCTTTGGCCAGTTTTAAACAGAGAACCTACTTTCCCTAACAAGATTGCTCATGGTTCTGGTCTCTCTAACTTAACTATTCAAGCACTGAATATAGCCTTGATTACAGTACTTTGCAAATGGCTTCTTAGCATCATTATACAATTTATTCAAGCATTTTATTAAGAAGCTCAGACATAGCCTTAGGTCTCATGTAGACACATAAGAAGATTTGGTTAATATTTTGGAAAAAATAGAAGTGTAATCTTTGCCTGCATAAAACTATTTATTTCAGTTCTTTCAGGGCAAATTAACAGAAAGAAGTTGGTGGAGCCACACTGCAGAGGGATCAGGTAATGCTGAGAAAAATGGGCCTCCTATATTGGGCACCTGAGGTGAAAAATAGTTTTGTAACATCTAAAGCAAGCAGACGGCAAGTGTTTGGCTGTTCTTTGCAGGGTTTAGCAGAAGCAAAACACTATCACTATTCCACAGAAGGAAAGCAAATTATTTAGATGTGAGCAGAAGTGAAGCTGTTTTCACACTCCTTTGAGATTAATACACAGTAGCTGAGACCTCCTGGCATTCTCAGGCTATGTTATCTTTCCTGTCCAATCTTTATAAATGAGTGAACAGTGCACATTCTCCTTTCTCTTCTTCACATGTGCACCCTAGACTTGTGGAGAGCTGTCTAAAATAAGGGGGAATGAGGCAGCATGTGTAACATCTTTCCATATAGCTGAGAGATTACGCATGTGGAGATCACAGGCACGCCACCCGATCCTGAATAAAGCATATGGGATATGACCCCAGAGGAAGATATGGGATTCAGTCTAATAAAGTTTATTTTAACCTGCTTTGTAATTAGAGCCTGTTTTGAAAGCATGCTCTGTTTCATCTTAAAAAGGAAAATAAAACATGTTTTGAGTGGTATATGGGTAAATACTGGAACTTTGTTTAAACAGCTCAGTACTGTTATAAGAACAGGGACTTAATAGAAATAAATTGGTTTTGCAAACAACCCTTCCTTTTAAAAATACAAAACCTTAGGCACACACTATTATTTCTGATGAAGTTGGTAATCCGAGTATTTGTAAACAGAAACATTTAACTTTTGAAAAATGTAATAATGTATGGAATTTTAATATTATTTTTCATTTCAAATATAAGTATCCCCCCTAAAAAAGAAGCGGGTTTATTTTTATTTTTTTTTCCCCTTGTGGTGCATTGTTCTATCATAGTAATAGTTCAGGACATCTCAGTCACCGTCACAGCAAAAGTCTGTGATTCAGTGGCAACAAGAAATTGCAAATGTGAAAAAAGACTGATTTTTATGGTGGGGCAGGTGGACAGGAAGTGCAAATTAGGATGTTGCTTAAAGTGATTTACTTGCTTAGTATTGACATCAATGGCCAGCAAAAACTAGTGACTGATGCCGTAGAGAAAAAAATATTAACGTGACCTGGATAAAGGTTCCTATGTTAAGGCAAAGGTTACTTTATGTTGTTAGGCTAGAGAGAACAATTAAATCCAAAACAGAAAAAAAATCTGTGCTCGCTTGAGGATGAGGTAAACGAGATTTTGAACACACGCTGCTGCAGGCAAAATTGTACCATCACAGGGGAGTAAAAAACATAACCCTTAACTGAGACATCAGCACCAACAGAAGATTCTTCTGTAGATGCAGCAGACAGACAAGACAGCACATGTGCTAATACAGCTTCTTTTCACTCTGGAGGAGGGAAGGCAAAAGTGCAGGAGAGGAAGGGTCAATACAACGATATGCAGATTAAAATGGCTTTTAGTGCATAATATTGCTACACTGATAAACTGTTCCTTACTTAGGCAGAGCTAAAGGAAATCAGATATCATAAACAAGATTATTAGGATTTCTTTGGTAGTTCAATTCAACGAAAGGAAATTCTAGCCTTGCTACCACTAATGGAAAAATCTGGACTTATGCAGAGACTCTGTACAAGGCCCCTGCATGAATAAAGAGTGCACTTAAATTGTTCAGCAAATAGCATTTCAGTACAAACTCACCACTTCTTCAAGAGTTACTGGCCACCATTTCAGTACATTGCAGTATGGGTTCACCACGTAGTCATCTTCAGAGGAGACGGACCTCTGCCATACACCTACATGCCCTTCCTTGAGTGGAAATTGTAACCTTTCTTTGTGAGCACACAGGATTTGTGCACAGCCTCAGGCTGGGCTCCTACTAACATGGCTAAGCAGTGATGTAATCACTAGCCCTGGGTCAGGGACATGCTGAGATTTTGTGTGTACCTAAGTAAATGTGTACCACAAAAAAAAAAAAAAAAAAAAATTAAGAGATGATGAGAACAAAACCAGGACCAATGCACTCCAGGTTAAAAGCAAAATCTGACTATCCATAATATCCCACTTACTTGTCACAGTCACAAGGCTAACATATATGTTTTCTTTGCTTTTCATTACCCATAATGAAACACTTGTATGACTTTGCATCAGTTAGGAGTAAATATTAACACGGAATAAACCCCATAAACTTATTTACAAGATTCTCTGAATTATATATGCCTCTGATGATTTTCTCTGATGAAGACCACTCTTTCAATTAGCCCAGGGCCTTGGATCCTTCTTCTCTGTGCTGCATGTTAACACTTACCTGGCAATTGCCAGCCTTGCTGGTTGCTGAACGGTTCCAGGTCCTTGCTGCCTTGGATGCTGTTTAAACGTAGAGTTATTGAAGATACGTACTAGGCAATACCTTTGGATGAAAGCTCTGCTTTCAGTAGTCAGTAGACTTGAAGACTTGGGGAGTCTGGTAATTATTTTTTAAGAAGTTTGGCAGGAAAATCCAAGAGAACTTTGATTCCATCATGTGCCAGAACAGCAGACCGCATGTCTTTACCAGAGGATTCCCAAAAATCTCATGTCAAGTGTACAATAATTGGAGAAACCAAAACCAACCAACCAAAACAAAACAAAACCAAACCAACCAAAAAACTATAGCAAACCATAAGATCTGACAATAAGTTAGACATTATGTTTTTTGTTTCTTACCATTAAATATGGAGGATAAGCTGTACTAAAAGTTACAAGGCCCATTTAAAAGTGCCTCAGTACTTGCACAGAGATACAAATTCACCTTATGTAGAAACTTCTGAGTGAGCTGCTCAAATCCTTCAATATCACTGAACAGTAAAATGCATTTTTCATCTAAAAGTTTCAAGACATCAGCATTCATAGTCCTTATTTCTTTTCTGTTCAGGACTAATATTAAGTATAGGTGAGAATTTACAAACTGAAAGAATTAAAGTTGTAGTTACTTCAGAAGTTAATGAAATCTCTCAAAATCTATAAATAATTTAAGGTTAAATATTTATATTTAAAAAATCACATCTATAATTTAGTAGGGAAGTAAGAATTACATGGCAATGGACATAGTTTAAAAAAAACCTTTATCCTACTTTTTCTGTAATAGTAGCAAAGGAGGTGTGAAACATAACTTTACAAATTTGTTGGATTATTGCAGTAAGAATCTGGCCAATCAGGACCAAAAGCTGAATTACGCAACCTTCTCCTGGGTGAAAAGTCTTATTTTGTTTGGCTCTTAACTAAAAACTATTAATACACATTTAAAAAACAAATCAAAACCAACCTATATGAAGAACAATGTTGGTGCTTTGTTTTCTTTTTAAAAAATACATTCTCTACTTAAAGTTTAGACTAGTTTTCAACACAGAAAACATGCCAAATCTCAGGTTTTTAGACGATACACTGAGTTTTTGGTAAAAATCAATTAATTTAACCACAAGATGAATTAGTTTATATGTCTATTATACCAATTTAAGATTTAAAATTCAGAAATGAATTGACCTTGAGCGGCATATGTACTCAAATGTATAATTAAAAAGAATATTAATCATTTAATTTTATAAAATGAACAGATGTTCTAGTTGATTGGAAACAGCTAAAAGTGTAAAATGCATTTTGTGAATGCAAAATTAAAAGTTAATTTTATTACAGAGTAATTTGCCAACTAGAAATAAATTCTTGAGATGTAAGCAATGTATTTTTGTAACGTTCTACCCATACACCAGAAAGGTCATGTGTATATTTAAATGCCATATTACTATAAAAGTGAAACCATTTCAATTGAAAAGCTATCATATGATTTAGCTCTTTAGAGATGAATATGAAGCAGCTATGATGGACATGTCCTCTTTTTCCAATGAACTGTTTAAAAGCTTTAGAGAGAAATCATGTTTCATTAAGTATTTTGTTATATTCTAAACTGCTACTTACCTTGTGTCATAAATCCCTAATTTTCTGTCTCCCCTCCTTTTTTTTTTTTTTTGGACTATTCTGACAGATTTAAGGTTTTCATTAGCATTTGATATCATTGGTTGTTACTTAAATATCAGACATTTAACTAATTTTGACTGTGCATATTTTAAACCTGCGCACTTTCATGCTTTAAATGTAGTTACTATACAAATAGTATACGAGATGCAGAGACTATGACATGCCACTGCTTTTTTTCTACTTTATAAGATGCCACCATCACCCTGACATGGTCCTAGCACTGCCTGGGCTATGGTCTTTTGCTTAAAACCTTAATTTCAGGATTTCAGTGCAAGCTGTGTCTCGAGGAATGAGTAAGAATCAAAAAATAGTCTCGGTAAAACAAACATAGACACTGGGCAAGACTATTTTATCATCCATAATCTTTCCATAATGGTCCAGCTTATAAATTGTTATGTCTATGATTATCAAGCTGTTTTCTGCTAGGTATATCTGCTGTAACAGGAACAGTTCTCCAGTTCTTAGTCAGGCTCAACTTGTGCCAGAAACCATCCGACACACGGCTTCAGCTCATGTTAATACTTCTTCTTGATCATAGCACTTACGTGCCAGTGAAAGGCCATTACCGTGTGGCAACATCCATGTTCTTTATTCTATCCATGTCCATGTGGCAACATCCATGTTCTTTATTCTATCCATGTGGACCTCACATTTCTGCGCTGTCATTTCCCCTCTACTGCTACCAACAAACACACCTTCTATTACTGTCTGTTTTAAGTAGGTCTGATCTGAACACAGAAGTGAAAGACTATTTAGAGAAACAAACTCTCTTTTTGAAGCAATCCTGTGTAATGCTAAATTCTTAATGTAACTTAGTATCAAAGAAAGGAAGCAGATTGGCACTACATGCCACGAAATATTTTAAAAAGCAGAAACATTATGTTATTCCTCATGACATATTTAAATTATATGTCACCAGTAAATGGATGTGCTTTTGTCTCAAAGAGTTTTGACTAAGGACTTCTGGATCAGGTCCATCAGTTATTTCCTGCATTGCTGTCGCTCATTCTGGAACACTAAAGGCATTTCCTAACTAATATCCTTCAACAGCACGCTTCCAGAGCCTAAACCTTTGGCAAAAGAATGCTAATCAATGAAGCTAAACGTATTTCTCACAAGGACAGATTACAGTAGATTCTTCTGTAGCAAAGATAACTGTTTAGTTGTTAATCTAATAAGGTGACCCTAAGAATATGGTGGGGGAAATTACCTCAGAATCATAATCATTAGAATATTGTTGAAGAGTTGTATCATGGTAACTGCCCCTTTAACTTCTCATTATTTCAGATATAAGTGTTCTGGTGGTATTGTCTCATCTCATTCCTGAGAGAAAGGATTCTTTGCCATATTTGACACACATACAAACACATCAGTTTTGTAAGTTCCATCATTACAAACATGTATCTAGCTCTGCTGCTTTTCTTGATTCAGAAGCTCACAGAAAAGCCTATCATTATGGTTGTACCAAAGCTTGTTTGACAACTGCCACCAAAGGAAATCACCTGAGTCCCATTTGTCCCAGTGAAGTTTCCATTGCACTTTTTATTTTGTTGTCTCATTAGGTAACCAGAAAGGAAAGCTGACTTGGCAAAAACAGAAGGAGCTAATAACATACTCTCTATGTTAAAATGCAAAATTTAGTAAATTACTTTTCAGGTTCCTTGTTTGCTCTATACAAATTTCATTAAAAAATAAATAGTAGGGAATTTGCTACAGTAAAAAGGGCCATTATTTTAGAAGAAATTTTCCAAAATTAATGGATGCCTATTATGGGATGCCCAATGAGACATAAAGGACCCTAAAAGCTGTCACTATTTACCAAGTACTTTTAAACACCATTTTGTGCCAAACATCTTCCTCTGTGCTGGAGAGTGACTACTACTTTGTCACACTGGGAGGGTAACAAGCATCTCACCCTTAAATTCTGCAATTTTGCAGAAAGTTAACATGTGGAAAACACATTTTGGCTGTGCCATGCTACAGACAACTTCAGGCCAGGAACAGCTGGGCATTGCAGGCCTTGTGGCCTGGATCTCTCTGAGAAGGGGCGTTATCAGTTTTGACTGTTGCCCGTGTCTGCTCAAATGTATATCCCAGTCTAGTTTTTGACCTGTATGTCCACTCCCTGTATTGGCACCACGTGTTTCTCTTTTCTGTCATTCATGGGTAGGAAAGAAAATAATTACAAGAATTCTTTAAAAAAGAACACAAACCAAACCAATAGGCCTGCAGCAGTCCGAAGAAGCTATGGATTTTAAAGCTGTTTACCATGAGCAGCTCCCAGGTCCGAGCTTCACTTGACCACGGCGATGAAGCTGGGTCGGGCCTGCCGTGGCCTCAGCAGCAGATAGTGGGATGGCGGCGGCGCAGAGGGACCTGGAGCCCTCCGGCAGAGGGAAAGCCCGGGGGACGATTGAATGAAACCGACGCAGCGGGGCCGTCCCTGCGTGACCCAATGTTAACGTGTTTATTTCACGCTGCAGTCGCGGGTCGCTTTACAGAAACATCTCATGCTTGAGCCCCGCAAGGGGCCGAGAACGAGGAGAGGAACACTTGTATTCAAACAGAACTATTAAATAACCTGTACATAAACCGTCAGTCTTTTCCCCTGAAACCACCGAGGGTCGTGCCCCGGCACTGCCGGACCGACTCTGCCACCCCACCTCCGGGCGCCCATAAGCCCGGACCCCCGAGGCGGCGGCAGGCTTGTCCCGCCCCAGCGGCCGCGGCCTCCCCTCAAACGCGCCCAGGAATGGCAAGGGCGGGGAGGGAGCCTGTCCCGGGACGAGGACGCACGGCAGAAGCCTCCCGGCCCTGAGAGCGTTCAGTCCTGCCGGCGCCTGCTCCCGGAGCCGCCTCTAGACGAGCCCTCGCTCGCCAGACGAGACGAAAAGTCCGAGAGCCGGCCGCCCTGCCCCCAGCTGCGGAGCGCCCTCATCCTGGAGCCCCGCCGCGGCGCGGCTCAACACTGTCCGCAGGTGCAGCGGCCGCCGCCTGGCCGCGGCGGGTCCAGTCCCGGCGGTCACAGGTCGCGGCTGTCCTCCCGCTTGACGCCGTCCGCCGCTGCCTTCAGTTTCTTGTTCTGGTGAGTCTTGACGTGCTTGGCCAGGTGGTCGCTGCGCATGAACCGCTTCCCGCACTCGGGGCAGACGAAGCGCTTCTCGCCCGTGTGAGTCCGCAGGTGCCGCTGCAGCTCGTCGGAGCGGGTGAAGCTCTTCCCGCAGAAGAGCCAGTTGCAGACGAACGGCCGCTCTCCCGTGTGCCAGCGCAGGTGCGCCTTCAGGTGCGAGGTCTTGCCGTACACCTTGCCGCAGCCGGGGATGTGGCAGATGTGCTGCTTCTTCTTGCCCGGCTCCGCCTCTGGGGCGCTGCCCGCGGCCGACTGGCAGTTGGGGCAGCGGCAGCGGCGGCACCTCCTGGCCGTGGCCGCCAGGGGAGACTTGGTCTGCAGCAGGGCGGCGATCTGCGTCTGGTACTGGGCGAAGTCCGAGTGGCCCAGCACCAGGCTCCGCGGCAGAGCCGCGGCCGCGGGGAAGCGGTGGCCGCAGCCGCCTGAGGCGCCGGCCTGCTGGATGCTCCACCAGGGGATGTCCTCGGGCTGTGGGTTGGGCGACAGCTGCCGGCAAGGCTGAGTGGGTGGCAGCAGATTGGAGTAGCCGGGCGGCAGGGCGGCCTGAGTGGCGTAGGGGACGTAGGCGGGGGGGCAGCTGGACGGCAGGGCGGCCATGGAGGAGGGCAGCATCTTGACAGGAGAAAACTCGTAGGGGTAGGAGGGGTCCGCCGGGGGGGTGAGGGGCAGTTCGTGCGCTCCCCCGAAGGAGGGCTGCAGGTGGTTCTTCTGAGGGGTCAGCCCTAGGCTGGGGTGAGGCGGCGGTAGCCCCCCCGGGGAGTGCGCCGGCATCTCGCCGCTCCACGGGTGGAAGATCCTGGATGGGGATCCCAGCGTCGGGTCGTAGGACACCTGCAGGAAATCCGAGGGCGCTGCGCCGGGCTGCCCGATCCGGCTACAGGTGGCGGCCAGAAGAGCGAGGGGCGAGTGCTTGGCCAAGTCTGGGGAGGCGCTGGGGGTGCGGTCCTGCGCGGGAGCGGGAAGGGAGGGAGGATGGAGAGCGCGTTACTCGCCGCCCGCCGCTGCCGCCCCGCGGGAAACTTCCTGCACCTCTGCCCGCGCGCTGCCGGAGGTGGCCCGCCGCTCCCGCACGGCCCGCAAAACTTCCCCAAAACAGCGCACGACGAGTGGGCAGGACGAACCCTCCCCGACTGGTCCCTCCTGCGGCCGGTGCCGCCGGCCCCGCAGCCGCTCCTAGGTTGGGGGCGCCAAGGAAGCGGCCGCTGCGGCAAAGCCTTGCGCGTCGCTCTCCAACCCCACAGCCCTGGGACGCTCTCTGGTTACCGCAGGGCTGTCGGCGGGAGAGGGAAGTTGCTGGCCCGCGCAGCCTACGCCCGGCCTTTTCACCCCCGCGGAGGTCTCTGCCTAACTCTGCCGGGCCACCCGCGGCATGAAGCTCTGGGAGGGAGGTGGCAGACGCCGGCTGCTCCGCGCAACGTGGGTCGCACCCGTGGGACGCGGCGCGATCCGCCCCGGCCCTCGCCGCGGGTACTGACCTGGAGGAAAGCCTGGAGGGAGTCGTTCCGGAGGACTGCCACCGCAGCCATGGCTACTGCGCCCGGGGCGAGGGGAAGGCGCCGGGGCACCGCCGAGGCATGGAGACACCGAGGGCAAGACAAGGAGCTGCCCAGTTTCCTTCTCTCTCTCTCTCTCTCTCTCTCTCTCTCTCCCCCCCTCTCCTTCTCTCTGATCTCTTCGCCTCTGTGCCTGTCCCACCCCCCCGCGCTGCGCGATCTCCGCGGACTGTCTGACTGCACCAGGATCACCTCCAAGAATTTGATAAGGACTTTGCTGGGCCGCCAGCCAGTCAGAGGGAAGATTTATGGCTTTGAAGTTTGCCGCTACCCAATCATCAAAGAATAGCGGCTCTTTCAGAAGCGAAAGCAAATCCTTTGAATCCACAAAGCTCCTATGGTGTGTTTGTTGGTCTGGATAAAAGAACTGATTATTAGGGGGGATGGGAAGGGAGGAGATAAAGGCGGGACAATTAATGAAGTAATCACTATGTGGGAAATGTATATACACAAATAATTGGATTTTCTTGATCAAAGGACCCCTTACCGCCTGGAGACCCTTGCATTGGATGTGCAAGACACTGGATCCCACCCTCCTTTTTTGTTTTTTGGTTGGTTTTTTTTTTTCCCTTCTGCAATTAAGGATTTGTGACAGAACCCTCAAGTGACAATGCGTCTTTGTTATCGCCCGAGAAATCTGCCTCCGGATTCCGATGATAATGTTTAATGACTCAAAGTAACAGGAGCACAGCGAGTTCACCTGATCGGGGCTGGTCGATCCCAGTCGTAAAACTTCCCTAGAGTAATTGTCGGTGGTTCCTCCCTGCTCCCTCCTTCCGCCCGCCCTTCCCCCGAGGCTGAGGAGATGCCCTCAGTATGACTCCGCAAACAACTGCACATTTTCCTCCCTGGTAGCCGCCTTGGTTTCGCTTGGCTCAGCCAGCTAACACTAGCCCTACGTTATCTGGAGCCCCCGGCTGGCGCGGGGCCAGGGCCAGCAGCCCAGAGAGGCTCGGAGGAGGGACGGCGGCGTGCCACCGGCATCAAGCAGTCCTTGCGCAGACACACACCCCGACAAACCGCCCGGCTGAGAAACTGAACGGAAAAGTTTCCTGTTCCTGGCAGGGCCCCGGTGTAAAAGATGTGATTTCCTTAAATGCAGATAGGAGCCTCTCTTGATGTGGTTTCTGGAAGTGGGATGTGTACCTGCGGCAGGCGGACTGTGTTCGGCGGCTCTGTGGAGCCGGGCTCGCCTGGGTTGGGAGCGAGTCAAGAGGACTCCTTGGGAGCACCGACCGGGTCTCGGCCTCCATCCTCTCACCCACCTCCTGCCACAATGCCAAGCTCGGCCTCGAGGGCTCTGCTCCCTCACCTTTCGGCCTCTGTATATATACACATATATATTTATGTATGCATATACGCATATATGTGTCTGTGTATGAAGAAAATCACGCATTTTTCTCAAAACGATCCGCGAAGACATTTTCCCCGTAATCAGCACCAGGCCCATCTGGGTTACAGCTTAACGCCACAGCCTCTGCTGCGCTCGCTGTCCGGCAGGGCTGGCGGGACCCCTCGCACCGCTCCGCCCAGCAAGGGGTAGGCGGGGCCCCGCGCCCCTCTGCGGGCCAGCTCAGCACCGCGCTCCGCCGGGGGCCCTGGAAGCGCGCTCCTCTCCTTGCCACTTCCCCATCTGTTCTGAGGCCACCTCAAACGTGTAAGCCGGCCTGTTTGGCCAGGTACCAAATTAGACCGTTCAGCAATATCTTCGTGTGTGTGTGTGTGTGCGCCCTTTTGGGCGGATGCCGGCTGGTTCTGGTCCTCCGGAGCTGTTTGCCCAGGTAACTCGAACCTCCCCGCAGTCAGTGGGTTCAATTGTATTCACACCGCCACTGAAGCCTCTTTAAACGCCAGCACACAGAGATCTTTATCTGGCTTTCCTGTGGAAACAATCACTGTCCGCTCAGACTTTCAAGAGTCGTAGTGCTTGAATTAGACCGGTTTCTTTGAAGGGATTAAAGTACCAAGTCCTCTCCCACGGCTCCATATTGAGTCCTGGGGAGAAGTAAAAGGCCGACCTCGTGTAACACCGATCCCCTACGCAGCAGCCACTTCAAGCTCCTTCCCTGTGCCAGGTAACCGCTTCAGATCGGTTACAGGGACATAAGACCCCGCACGCTGACGCATCGAGTCAGGGCTCGCCGCCGCCACAGGGCCCGCCGCCCGACAACAGCCCCGGCAGGGCACAAGGGTGAAGGCGGAGTAGTTGCCCACCGGCCTGCGAGGGCGGGCGGCGCGGTTTCGCATCCACCTGCAGGGCCTAGCTCCTTCATCCAACCGCATTCAAACACCCCCCCTAGTACCACCGGTGCGAGACCTGCCGGGGGCCGCGCCAGGTCCATATGCGATATGGTGGGAGATGGGATACAGCAGCGAGCCCCTGCCGCGGCGGGAAGGTGCCCGCACACGATCCTACCGTCCACAGCGATAGGCTGCTGCGGGCTCGCTGGCCCAGTTCCAGCTGCGCTACTGGAGCTGCACAGGGGCATGAGCACACCCGCCTTTCCCTCGTGTCTGAGCTGCAGCCAGGGCAGAGTGGCCGAGGGAAAACCCCAGTGGGGGTACCATGACCCGCACCTCTGCTCCCTGGAAGACCAATAACCCACCAGACAAGCAAGCCGGCAACGCTCACACTCACGTTATCCCTGAACTTTCACATCCCCAAACTTCTACCAGTCTCAAACTCCTACGAGGTGCCCGATTTAATTCCTGCCTCCTTTTTTTGCTAATTCATTTTATCTAATAATTTCCAGGACAATAATCCGAACAATATTTATAAACGAAATGGCAGTTGATAGGTTGGATGTTTGGAAGACACTAACATCCTGGGGTTACCTTCAGCCTTCAAGGCACGTCACTTCCCCTGATATCTCGATGAACCGAACCAAAACGATTTGCCATGTTACAAAGAAGTTAGTGGAAAGTTATGTAAGTTTCTATACAGATGCCACACTACAAATGGCATAAATCTGCATCCAGGAAAGCACATTACTTAAAATCCAAGAATAATTTCTCATTTCTGGCAGAAACCAATGGGCTGAATAATGAAACGCTGCAGTCCTAATTTTCTGTACAAATAATTAGTGTTCAAACTCGGAGCGTTTCAGTCTCCTGAAATGTATTCTTAATGAAGTGATGTTCAGAGCTGTCATTAAAAATGCAGGGCTGGAAGATCAAAGTATAATATTTATTTTAGAAATTTGTTTCAGTTATCAGGAGATACAGGTATCAAGGCCAAATGTCAATTCAGTTACACAAAGCACCATTTCCCTGAGAAATGGGCTGCAGCTATACCCTGGTATAAAGCAGAGCGATGCCAGAGGAGGGGAGCAGCGCGGGGTGGTGCGGGGGAGCTCCCAATGGCACGGCCGGGTACAGGGCACGTGTGGAGAGCGGTGCGGACAAGCTCCCGGCAGAGACCCCATGACGCAGCCGGTGAGGCTGCAAGGGCTGAAGCGGCGCTTGGGCCCAACGTGGAGAGCGCGGCAGCACCTTCAGGTCCAGGGTGGAGGCCACTCCAGCCCGGCCAGGGCCAACGCGTAGCTGGGCCTCGAGGGGCGCAGGGCGGCCTCGATGCAAGAAGAGCTGGAGACTGGGGAGCTCCAGCCACGGGTCTGAGGTGCCAGGAGAAGCCAGCTCCCGCAGCCCTGCTGCCTTCAGGACCCCTGCCTGCCAGGCCAAAGACTGCGACTTCCACCACAGAAACCACCACACGAACCAGCCAGAGGGCAAGAGAGGCTCAGGCTGTGGTGGGTTGGATGGTAAATGGTGGTTTAAAGCCAGTGGACATAAACCACAAGTCACCATCACTATAGACAGGTGTGTTCAAAATGAGGATATTTCCAATTCAGGTCTAGAGTGCCTGCCCCACCATGCAGCACCCTGGTGCCTGCTTCAGTGATGGCTTGCACTACCACAGGCTTCCATTAACTCCCTACCCAGGTCTTCTCATGACATCCCTAGTACCTCCCAAGACCTTTAGGTTCTCCTGCCATGAACCTTAGTCTCTCACAGTTCCTAAGCTCCTCTAGCACAGTCATGAATGACCCTGGGAGCCTGGATGGGCTCTGGCTGCCTGCCTGTCCCCAGCATGGGGATCTCAGGCCACCTTAAAAGAAACACCATTCTTTAGAAATTGTGACAAAGAACCAGAAACAAGAACATTTTAAAGTGAACAGCTGCATTAACATTCACCCAAGCCTTCTAGTTAAGTTCTTCATGAGAATGTGGCAGGCTTTGAACCTGAACAAGCTTTAAATATAAACTTGCTCCAAAAGACAGTGTCATCTGTGCATAAAGAAAAAACAGAAAACACTAGACCGTATCAGCACATGCAAAGGCATATTTAAGATTTAAAAGCTTGCCCCAACATTTTCCAGTCTGGGTGTGGATTTCACAAGGATTAGTAAAGGGTTTCCCAAACTTTCAAAACCTGATCTGCCCTTTAAGTAGAACAAATTTTATGCCTCACTACAGTTTTACTGACTGTTTTTAAAGGTTTAAATATCTTAATGTATTCATATTCTCCTTCCTTGGCTGGCCCTTTGCAACTCCTCCTCTTGCCTTAAGGAACATTGGTGTACATTTTTGGATATACTTCCTCCCCTTGCTTCCATAGCTTAAAAAGGAGTCAGACTCTTACCTGTATCAATATTGAAAGTGTTATTCTTGGCTCCACTTGGAATGCCTGGGACACCTTTCAGTTCAAAATGATTGTTTCATACTCACTGGAAATGCCTTTCTGCCTCTCGCATGAAGGGCTGCATTTTCTTCACCACTCGTAATAGCTAGAAATGGACTTCTCTAAAGTGGAAAGCAAGCTGAAACTGGTGAGCAGCTGAAAAGGATCTGCTGTGTGCACCATGCTTGTCCTATCATTTTGGGAAATATTAGGTAAGAAAAGCCTGTGTATCTTGGTGGAATGCATGTCTGAGAAAGACTGAATAGGAATCTTTTGTTTTATGAATACAGATACTGTTTTCTTGCTTTGTAATTATTCAATATGGAATAAAAAGGCAATGAAACTGTTATTTGCCTCCTTTTAACTACAGTATACTATATAAAAACTGTGTCTCTTGGCAATTAATTTTAGTTATTTACTATATTTATTGACAAGTTAAATAGCTGTCTGTGTCTATACTGTGTTAAAACTGGAAACAGCACAAAGTTTAGCAAAAAAGATAATGGCTCAATCTACACAAATATTAGGTGATCCTATGGCTGCCACATTGCTATCGGTTTGGTGGATGGATTAATCCAACACTGTAAAAACATACCTGTTACTTAGTGAACTTGATGAACATTTTGGTACATAAAAGATGAAGTATTTTCTAATGGCAATATTTTTTCAGTATCTCAAGAGTTAGTCTTGAAATAACCCATTGTTCAAGGACTGCTGAACAGGAGTGTATAAAAAAAAGCATAACCTTTCTTACAAAATACAAGGGCTCAATACACAGAAAACAATTCCACTTTAACTGGGAAAAAAAAAAAAAGAAAAGAAAAAGACAAGAGGAAAACAGCAATGGGATTGTGAGGGTCAAAACAGGGACACAGATATGGACATGACTATGACAGTGCAGGTGTGTTGGGTAAGAGGTACTGTCTTCACACCAAGGGAAATAATCTGAAGACCCTCTACAGATTCTCTGTGTATAATGCTTTTAAGGTAGCTTCTTCCATAGGTATTAGTGCATAGGTATTAGTGAAAGGCAGTCAATGCTTCTTATGTCAATCAACTATGGCATAGGGAAGTGCCCCCCAATATGGAGTTTTTGAGAGGGACCTAAAAAAGCCAAATTTCTAAATTGAAAGAGGATTTTAAAAAAGAGAAAGCCTGCCACCACAGGCCTAGGTTCCCAAAGAAGACTGGAGAAACTGCAATCACAATTTTCAAATGACTTCTCTCTCCTTAGCTGAACATAAAGACTTAAAAACATTGCCCTTGTAGACTAACACTAAAGTCTTTTTAGGAATGCAGTTCATGGTATGTTTCTGGGTTACTACACACCTTGATGTTTTAAGAGATGCAGAACAATACATAAACAGTTAAATGTGTAAATTATGGGAACTATTCATACATATTTTTGCCCTCTTCCAATACTGAAAATAAAAATACAACTAGTAACATTATTTCAAAGGGATACTAAGTCTGTATTTTGTTTTCCATCCTCGCAGAGCTATAGAAATGTGAAGTCATTCTCACCATACTGTTACTGTTACGCTTCCCTCCCCTCTTTTATAAAGGGGACAGCCCTGGCTACACACACAACTGCCCCATCCCTGGTAAGAGGAACTCCTTGCCACTGTCCTGCACATAGATTATCAGACTGCTCCTCACCCAACACTTAAACAAATTACTCCAGCTCAGCTCAAACTTCAGGAGCAGTGCTTGAGGCATGTACCTCCTGCTGGCTGGCTGGTCATGCCAAACCAAAGCAAACAATCCTAATCTAGGAATAAATCACATTTCATTTCACTCTTCAATCAGCCCCTATTGCTCAGGGGGAAACAGTTCAACCAGCTGTTTGAGGACCCAGAACAAGAAGCAGAGAAAGGATATTCTTCTCAAAGACAAGAGTGTCAGCATGGCCATGACTCCTGCTCCAGTCTCATGAACAGTGTAATTTTTCTCACACTTCTGGAACCTTTGAGATGGAGGGCAATAAGACCTTGAAATGGAGCCACCTTTTGTCTTCTCTCCCTCCATAAATCTCACATTCCTACTTTTTCTACTACATGCAGGAAGCTCCCAAATTCTACCAGAATTGGACTGAATCATATACTACATATGAAAGAGAGAAAGGTCCATGGTGGAGGACAGATAATGCAATGAAATGGAAAGGTACCCTTAGTCTAAAAATTACCTATTCCTTATGTCAGGGAATGAGAAAGAGACTATGATGCTGCAGTGCTGGGATTCCAATGCCCAAATTATACAGCTGTGTCATACAAGCCAAGTAATTGGGCTCAGGAGAAATTTGTGAGTGACAACCAGTGACTACTTAGAAGCCCATGCTAAACCACAGAGAGCCTTTTTTTCCAGATTGTTTTAACCTTAAAATGAAGGTCTGGATTAAAAAAAAAAACAAGTGCAAAGATATGCAATTTCTTCAGTATCATTGACCTAACTTTATAAAATGCTGTCTTCTTTATTGATGCACTGAAGTATGCATCTCTTTTTCTGTCAGAATTCTTAGAGAAGTCAGTGGAATAAAAGTCAGGTCCATAAAAACTGATCTGGGCTCCTAATTTGCTACTGTTTTTCACTTCCATGACCATACATGCTGCATATTCTTGGCACACAGAATGATTTAGAAAGAAGTTGCTCTATAGTGCCAATGATTCCTTTAATGAGATACAGTTATCAGTTGGTTTATGAATTTCTCCTGACGGTTCTAATTTACTTAGCTCTAAATGAAGGATAATTTTCATTCTAGAAGTAAAATAGTGTTTAGACCAGAACCAAATAATCAAAATTCCTCTTAAGTTTTAGAAATGTGCACACTGAGGTAAGAGGTAGATTTGGCAATGTGGAAAGCCTTGTCTGCTAAAGTCTAGAGGGAAGACTCATGAGAAAGCATCACATTCACAGTTTTATCTCGTTTTCTATATTAGTACATCATTCCCTTATCTCAGGCATTTAATGTGGGAAGACACAAAAGGAACTTTCTGCCTCAGCTTTTTGATACCCTGATGACCTCCTTCTGGGAGATCCTATGCTCTCTGTTAATTTGGATACCATATGCTTCATTGGTCATTAATTCAGTTGCCGCTGTCTATTTATAGTCCTCACAGGGATTTTGATCACACTATCTATAAAACTGATCACCTCCTCTGTTTACTGTTTCTCTACCAGTCAGAGACGCCCTGTCTGACCAGCATTTTCTTAGACATACCTAAAAATAGTACAATCTCATAATTTTTTTCTTTTCCTTTGATATGTGCTGCTCCACTATCATTTATACACTACTCACAGTGCTCAAAGTAAAGCATCAAAATCTGGAAAGCAGCAGAGGAGGGCTGTAAGAAAAAGGAAATAGAGCTACACAGACTTAGAACTAACACTGCTGGTCAGATGTCTGGAACTGGGAGGCAGTAGACTGGAGATCAGGACTTTTTTGTTATGTTACAGTAGAACTCTATCTTTGCTGGCACTCCTGCAGCCCCTTGATCATCCGGGATCTAAGCTCCTATTTGTGTGAGTTATAGGGTGGATATGTTTGGTCTCCTTTCCCTGTGCAAGTCAGCATTTTAGGAGGGGTCAGAAGAAAAAGGCCAACCCTCTATGTGGAGAAGCTGAAAAAAATAATCTGAGCAGGCACAACTGAGACTGGACAGAGAAGCTAAGAATGAGCATGGACTCACACATGCTGATGCTGGGGTCACTGGTAATGAGAATATCAAGATGAACAGAGCATTTCACTCTGCTCTGAGTAATTGCTGTTTTCATCTCTGTGGGGTGGGTTTTGGCTAAAATAACATTTCACTCGTAAGTCGCCTACATAGGCATACAGAGTTTCCTATGACACTCAACCCATATATATATATATACTCAACCTAGATAAGGGGAGGAAACTGTATGTCTCCACCTCCCTGTTCTCTCCTGCCACCACCCAGTAATGCAATTATTTTTCATAGTTCACCTTTCTTCTTTCTGTAAACTTGCCAAGTTCAGCAGTGACAAGGTATGTAAGGATGAGAATAGCACCCAACTATGTGGGACATATTCAGGATATTTTTCTGAGCAGTCAGAAGTGCAGCCATGGAGCTGGAGGAAAGTAAGGGAATTGGATCAATGAGCAAAATCTTGGGACAGTCCTGAGTAAGAAGAAGGTCAAATTGTGCAGTGAGTGTACTGTGAGGAGCCTTAGTCAGTATGAGCACATCATCTTTAAAGCATTTATCTTCACAACTCCTCTATAAAGAAGTAGTATGTTATTATTCTTTTCTTACCAAAGGAAACACAAGGATACCACATGTCCTGTGTCACATATTAATCCTACTGCAGAGCAGACAGTTGGACTGAATAGCTCTACTGAAGAGCAGAGGCACACAACTTGGGACCATATGGTAGAAGTTCCACCTCATTCCCCTTGCAAAATCCAAACTCCTTTCTGAATCCCTCCCACCACCAATTTCATGCCAGTCTCTTCTGACATTTGTACACTCTTGCGGCAACTTTGGATTATAAGCAGAAATTGATATTTCTTTGGGAAAGACATCTGAGGAGTAAAGATAGGATAACCTTGGGTAGGCAGAAAGGAAACAATGAGACTGTAGAGGCAGCTAGGAGACAAACATGCATCCTAGGCAAGTGGAGCAACAAACCATCATGCCTACAATATATTTCTACTCTTCTTGGTGGATAATGATTTGAGCATATGATAAGTAAAAAACCAGAGCCTAACATTTTTGCTTTACAAAAACAAAATAGATATTAGGTGGGATGTACTGCAGTGCCTCTGTATCTCAAATACTAAACATAGTGAGCAGAAATAACTCAATACTTCCTAAATTTACAGCCCATCATTTCTCTGCTTTCGCAAACACTACAAGATTCTGTCCAAGATTGCAGTTTCTCTTGCCAATCATCAAAACAACCACTCTCAATGGTGACAACTTCCCCCGCAGAAAGACCTGCAAGCTTTGCTACAGCTTTGGGAAGTCAGTAATGCTACCATCTCTGTTTCTTTGATCTCACACATGGAGGCAGTCAGAAAAGCTAATTTTCCTCCGTCTCAGGTAGATCCCCTCTCTGTGACAGTTTTGTCCTCACTTCAGTCAATGTTCCATCAACCTTTCCCAGTGACCCCTTCGATCACTGTGCAAGATCCAACACAGTGAATGTAGATCTATGGCACACAGTTATCTGCAGTGCCTAACACTGTTTGCGGAACAGCTGAACTATGGTAGCACTGTATGTAATACAGGTGTCAGGGGTCGATTTGAAAAACACAACTAGCTTTGTGGCCATCACTCTTGTTTTCTGGCCATCAAAAATCAGATGGTCTGCCAATAGATTAGACACTGACACACGACCATATTGCTGAATCAGCCAAGTTTTGAAATGCTTTTTTTTTACCTTACCAGATCCATGTTTGGCAGTCTTACAGGCATTATTTATGAGGTAACCGACATATTCACATCGTGAAAGTCTGGGGAGTTCAAAAGAGGAATAAAAGTTTAGGGTATTTTTCATTTTTGGTCATTGAGAATAACTCAGAGGATCCAGAAAATTCTTTTTATCTAAACCTTGTTCAGCACCATTCCTGCGTGTCCTAAATTTCAATCCATATTTTGTTGTTATTTACACCAATAAGCAAAGAACTAAATGAAGACTCATAGGATATTTAGAACAAGTCTGCAGTCTTCAGAGTGCATATGAGCTATTGTTAAACACAATTTACAGCTACTAATTAATTATTTTATCAAAACCAAAACCAGTGTGATTTTAATAAATGTGCCCACATTTAGGCTCTCTGAGCAGAGATCAGGTATTTAATTGTAAATGGGTTGTAAACATCTGAGATCTTTATGTATGAAGAAAATAGCATCTGTATTTAGATATTTGAATAAAGGATTTTTTTTTACAGGATTGAGCAGGAAAAAATGTAATTATGTATTTTCTGTCTCTTGGTAGTTTTCTGGTAATTCATGATCAACTTAATCTGAAGGTGAAAACAGAAATGTATATTAGAGATACCCATCTCTGTGTAATCTGTCTGAAAAAGAAAGTAATTTCTTGCAACACAGAATCATAATGGACCCCAGAAAAATAAGGGGAAAATAAGGGGGTTTTACATGATATCATTCATGCAGAAGAAAACCACCTCCTTAGATGAAGAATTACAATTATTTTTGCTACAGTATGCTTATAAATATGAAGGACAAATCACAGCAAAAGTATTTGCATCAAGCCATCTAATAGCATATTTATGGAGGTTTCTTTGGAGCTGTATTTGCTAATAAACATACTATTTATCACCTAGCTATGATTTTTATCACCTACCCAGTAGGCTATCTTTCTGGTGTTCCAGCTACTAAATTTCTAGTATACTGAACAACTACTATTTTTGAAAATTAATAATCTCAGAGTTTTTCTTCCCTATTCTTGTGCTGATATTTTCTGTAAACTTGTGACAAGAAAGATTCTTTTTGAAGCTTATAGTTTACTGGTCTAAAAAGATAACGAGTGTATCTTTTACTATAGTATCTTTTACAGTATAATGATTCCTTGCAGTGCTGCAGGACTAGAAAAAAAAATTTACTTTGAATCATCAGAAAGTGAAGATATTTTGTGATTTCTGAAAGGAGAAACAGATCCTAATACACCAATCTCAATATCATGGGAATTTCTTATTGTGGAAGAGCTATGAACTTTATACCTGGTACATTTAATTTTTCTTTGGTTTTAGAATTTCAATTACTAGTCCAACTGTAGTTTTGTCCTCTAAACTTACTTGGAGTCATGGTAACATGCCTTCTCCAGAAACTTCCAAAGCATCTCAAAGTGGTTTTCTACTATAGGTGTTACATGTATCTCCTGACATTCTGCAAGATAATTTAATGCTTTATTATGGTACATGATGAGGTTAATCTTAAAAATTTACCAAAGGTTGCCTCTACTATGAAATCTAATGGTTCATGGCATTTCCTATCTGGCTCTTAAGCAGCCTCCTCTCTTCTAAGTCTTGCTCTTCATAGTTCTCTACCATTTCCAAGCCCATTATTTTTTCCCTTCATTGAAGACCATTAATGCTTCTCTCTTCATATCCACTTCTCTAAAATTCTTCTTCCAATTGTCTCAGAGAAAACGGATACAAGGAGATTAGCACTGTAGTAACTCATAGGGCAATACGGGAAGACTTTGCTCTCTCAGAAATAACAAATTGTGTGCTCTCCTTTTGGTTCTGTGCAGCAGCTGGAAGAAGCAGTGAAGCTGGCATCTAGTCACTGTACTATGGCAGAGCGAATGAATCATCTACCTCTAATTCTTTTTTACACAAAAGCAGCACAGGAGAGAGAAAAAACATGATCACCTTGATCTTCAGTTCCTCCTTCCTGTGAGAGCAGGATGACAGTGATGTTTCCTGCATGTTGTGGCTGACCAGAAGAAACACTAGGGGTATCTGAAATATTGAACATTCCTATACCTAATAGTCCTCAAAGTATCACCCATAACTCAAAAATATCTTAAAAGAAATAAAAGTAGCCTTTAACCAGTCCAATCAATACCCATCATAAACACTACCTTTCCTTTGAAAGTTTGCATCACTTTTGTCAGCAACATTTCCAAGTACTAAGAGTACTTCTTTCTCTATCAAAGCAAAGAAATACTTACATCCTCAGAACTTCCATCTGCAAATTAAAACAAAAAACAAAGCAAACAAATTTAAAATACAAATGAAACACTGGCCAGAGTTTCTTTCTGAAAACACTGTATTGAGTTATCAATGATTTTCTAATTGAGAAAAGTCTTTCAAATTACTTATACCTAGTGCTTTAAATGACAGGTGTCTTCATTTTCTTGAATTCTGCCGTTGCACAGGGATTCTAGAGAGTGTTGTCACTTCCTCATTTTACCTCTTATTTTCTTCATAAGTTTCAGATATACTCTAAAAATAATAGGGAATTTCCCCCTTAAGTGAAAAAATAAGCAGATTTAAGTTCAACAAAGGTAGCCATTTCTAACAATCTCTAGCAAACAGAATACAGCTGACAGCTAGAATGTTACAAATGGGGCCTCAGAAACAGGGCTTAACAATTTTGCTTAAGATCACAAATTCCCAGCTAACACTTGAGCCACAGAAGAATGTCCATTAGCTGCTATAAAAGCAAAATTGGTAGGGCTTTGTGACTCAGCGGAGGGCCTGAAAAGCACACACAAGCAGACACACACCAACACACCGCAGAGTAGTATAAATTCTTCAGTTTGAGTAGTTTCCACTCTTTTTTTCTTCCTCTCACTAATGTGAAGTCATGTTTTGTCTCAGTTCAAAACATTTTTCTGCTCTACATTTAATCAACTTCACATTTTCTGGTTTAACTCTCACTAGTCTCTACATAGCATCCAGTATGATTTTACATTGTGAAGAAAAAAAAATTCTAGAGTCGTTTTGTTCCTCTGTTATTTTCTTTAATCTTTTGTTCAACGTGTGGAAAGATGCTAACCTTTTTTGTGCTATCTTAACCGCAGTGATCTGGGAGCAAAGCAAATGAGATTTAGTAGATATGTTTCTGTTGTCATTATTAAACTTCATATGTTTTGCTATGTAGGCTACGTGTTTTATTTCTCTTAACTTGAAAGAGGTTTCTGTCTTATTGTTGCAATTTATTAAGGGCAAACAATCTAGGGCTTATAATAGGCCTGTAGGCAGAACAAAGCCCTTGTCAAATGGAAGGGTTGGTTGCTCAGCTGGGTAGCATGTAAATGTGCAAAAAGAACTGTTCTGTTCAAAGACACCAGACATGCTTTTTAAATAAAACATCTCACATAATTGGGAGCTGCTATTTAAGTGTTATGTTGGAAATGTTAATTTAAAAAAATAAAAATTAATTTAACTGAAGAAAGAGTTGCAGTGTATTTTTTGTAAACTCTCATAATAAATAAAGTCTCCCATATGGCTAAGATTTTTATTAGAGTCCAAACAGTTTCTAAAACTGCAGCTTATTGTAATTTTATAACACCTTGTTATGCAAGTCAGGGTAAGTTCATGGGTTGCTGTATTCACCTGGGCAGACCATGTAAACTTGATCTTATCCAAGATGTATGTTTGGGGTTGTTTTAAATATGAGATCACTGTTACTTTGACAAAGTATATGTCTCAAAAAGTAAGACATTTTTTCCATTCTACAGCTCACTTAAAATTTCTCATTATGTGCTTCCTTCGTAAGAGCTGAAATTAAAATGACAGATAATGATAACAACATAATAGGGTTTTTTTGCCATGCAGTGGTGAGAAGTTCTTTTTTTTTTGTTTTGTTGGTTTGGTTTTTTTTCCCCCTCCTCTGTAATCAGAACAGTATCATCAATTAGATTTTTCACTTTAACTTTTCATAATGTTTCCAGACTTCATGATTTGGCAAAGACAATTGGGACAGATTTCTTTATTTTTTCCTCTGGCTTAAAACTCAAAACCCCCCACTTCCCAAACTGTTACCACCGAAGAGTTTATTAAATGGCTGAAAAAGACAGCTGGTCCCACCATCTGTTAAAAATTTTCAGGGGCCAAATGAAACAGGTTACACCTTTAGCCATGCCAAGACTTCCAATACCCCCTCCCTCTCACAGCCTGTGGAGGGCTAATCTGAATTTCACGCTCTGATTTTGCCATTGCTAATGTCTGAGCTTCTTATGTGTGCTTCTTGTAGTTGCTTATATTAGTTCTCTAGCAGTAACAAAAGCTCTCCTCTCCTTTCAACCTAGCTCATTTGCAATCAACAGAATCCTGGGTCTATAGTCTCCTTTACAAAAAGATACTGTACCTTGAAGGAAACCCACAGAGAACCTAATATCCGACTTTTTGGAGCAACAGAGAAAACCAGGGGTACACTTCTGTTGTTTTGCAGCCACTTTTCTATAAATGCTAATGGAAGTAATTCAGATGTGCCAACAAAGACAGAATCTGCAACACACTGCAGGTGTGAGGGGGCTGAAACAAAAGGGATGCTAACCCTAATGGTATTTCTTGTCATTAACAATTCTTTGATGTTCATACTGGAGGCTCTCTTTTATCTTGTAGTTTTTCAGCCATCTTTGTTAACATGCAGTGCAACTAAATCTTTTTTTTCTCTAACCTTTAAAGACATCTGCAAAATGTTTATGCTAAGTTAGTTTCCATAGCATCTTTCTGTAACACACATTGAAGTAAAATGAGATAAAGCTTGCAAGTTTATTATTAAAACATCAGTAAGTTCCTATCATTAAGTGAAAGGAGCAGATCAATAAAAAGAGCTCTTAATGTTATTTTAATAAGGATGAGTTTCTTGTAACAGGACTGGGGATTAACTTCAGTGTAACAGAAGTGGTGTTTGTAATATAGCAACTCTGTTGATAAGAAACAGTTTGTTTTAATCATTAAAAAAGAATTACAAATCAGCAATTTCCTGTATTAAAAAGCCTTTAACAGTATAATATATTTAAGGACATTCTAATTTTCCAGAAGAGATTTCTATACCACTAAGTGGGCAATGGCATTCAGTCAAGTGCTGTAGGTGGAGTCTCTCCATATCCATCTGTCTTTCCATGACTTACAGATGGAAAAACGCTGTGTCTTTTAAAATGTTCAACTCAGTAGGATGACAGTAAAATGAAATGAACAATCAAAGCACAGAAGATGCCAATCTGAACTACTGCACAGCACTACCAGCAGACCCAGCATTTTGGTCTCATCCCATCGGTCATGTCCTGTTAGCTCATATCCCATTTTATCACAGTCTGTTGCATTATTGTTGCAGCATGTTGGAATGTTAAATGAGCAACATTATCAATCAATACCAATTTCCAATTGGAATTCAGCTGTAAATCTGTGCTGACCTAAAAGTGCTGGAGACTGTAATACAGGTTATCAAAAGATACAGTTTTATAAAGCCTCCCATTTTGTTAATTTCTAACAGATCATTTTAATAAAATAAATTAAGTCTGTGCCTGCATTAAGTCCAGTACTTATCTTTAAATTTGGATGTAAATTTCCATCACACTAAATCCTATTGAACAAGAATCTAAAGAACAGTGCTTATGCTCATACTTTCATAGTTTACTTTCACCTTGCAGCATAAAGGCAAACTAAGAACAGTATAGTTAATGTCTTGTCCCAAATTTCAGCTGTACAGATTGATGAACTAAGCTGTTTCTTGTTTCATCTACAACATTCAGCAGTCCTAGAAATGTGTATGGGAATTTCGTATCTTAGACTACTGACAATTTTATCAAATTACTTGATTGTTTATAATTATTTTTCCTGCAATTGGACTGAGGAGTGCTCATTCTTGATAGAAATTATAAAACTGAGAGTTTCTGTTGCAAAGGTTTTGCTGTCTCAGTAAGAGCTGTTCTGCATCAGAAGCCTTTACCTAATCTCTGCATTGTATGAACTGTGTTAATTTGTTGCTTCTAACGGAGCAGCACCAATAGTGAAAAACTACTGAGTAACTATGTCATACAGGTTTGCAGATGTACCTCTTCTTCATTTCTCTCCCTTTGCTAAGGACTCCAGTGTAGCACCTCCATATAGTAATTTCCCAGTTACACAGAAACACCATGCACCATACTCCAGCACTCAGCTTTCTGAAGATCACTTCCATCAAAACCACAAGACCCTGCTACCGCTGTCCTGGCCTCACCCATCCCTACCAATGCATTACAACTAATGGTGCCTCAGTTCTGCTGTTCCAGTTTTAGATAGGTCTTATCAGAATCTTGCCATGATCAGCAGCACAACAATTTCCAGGAACAGCTCTGACAGGCTTGCCTCCCTCCCTCCCACATCAACATACGCACCTAGTCTTTCTTGTGGTGATATTACTCTTACTGAGAGATCAAGACAGGACTTTCAAGTCTGCTTTTCACAGGTAGTGGGCCAGAAATCGGGACTTGGGTCTTCTGCAGAAAAGTACAAACATGTTGACCTACTTATTTGCCATCTCCATTTGCCAACTATTTTATAAAATATTATTTACGTTATTGAAAAAAAATGTCTGTCTCTGCAATTTAATTAAAATAATAGGCCTGGCAAACAAAACCAAGGAATTTAATCTATTACTGGCCTGATCAATAATATGTAATCTGGTTTCTGGAAACAATACTCCCAAGATGTCTTTTTCACATATCTGCTCTTGTGTCCTTTAGCATATGAGTACTACAATAAACACTTTCCTGATAACACAATGTATATATTTACTGTTCTGACTAATACTGGATTTATACATGTAATAAAATAATTTCCAATAGTTCTTGACAAATCCATTAAGATGAGTTAGTGCACCAGTCTGCATTTAAAGGCCTCCTCCCTTACCAGTTCTAATGCCCAGCATGAAGACACAAAGTCTTTCACTGAACTCTTTAATCTTTAGCTCTGGCCCTGAGGACTGATTCCCAGATTTTTGTTTTCATAGCATGCTCTGCTACTTTTGTCAGTCTAGAAGTCCTGCTTTGCTGTCACACAGAAACATTTTCTGTTAGCTAAGCATTCTGCTACAACTCCTGCCACGGCAAACAATCTTAAAGAAAAGGCCCATTAACAAAACATATTCCTAGTATTAACAACAAAACAGACATAATTTCTCATACTTTACTGTCAAGAGGTTAAAGCAATAATGGATAAGTTTATTACATGCCATGTCTTACATAGATCAGTACTAAAACTACTTACCTATTTCTTATAGTATAATACTTGTGCCATATGGCTTTATTTTTAATCGTACATGCTGTATGTATCTGGCTAACCAGAAAACAAAACAAAAAAAAAAGACAGAGTTTGGTTGTTCTCCTTCCAATTTCAATTTCAAGTCGGTGTAAAATAGACAGTAGAACAACCATTTTAATTTCCAGCCATTTGCTTCTACCAAAGACTACTTTCTTGCACCCTCTCCATGAAATCATGTAACTTTCTCCCAAGTTATGTATTCCCTAATTTTCAATAATGATGAAACCTATGAAGAAACTCTGTTGGACCTGAGCTCTGAAATGTGAGATGTGATCATCTCTCCTCATACACATGAAATCAAGAAAAGACCAATGGACACTGAAAAGGGGCTATTAAAACTGCAGGCTTTAAGCATACATGCCATGCAATTATCAGACAGCCACCACATAATGGAGTGTATGAAAGTCATTTGGTTTTCCTGCTCTTTATTGAATTCAATGTAAAATAAGAACAGATCTAAAGACGCTACATATTTTAATTTTCTAATTTATTTTTTTAATATTCTCTGTGTTCAACAATATATCTGTTTTTCATTATCATAGGAGATATAAATAAGAAAATACTTCATAATAATGGATGTTGGTTATGACAATGAAGGTTAGAGATTATCCAGTCAGACTACCTTTAGACAAAGTATAGCAAAAAATGAAGTGATCTAAACACAGAAAATACCACCAGTGGAAGATTCCTTACAAATCTTCAGAGTGCACATCCGTTTATATTGAATCAGAAGTGCACTGAGAGTATGTGAAAAGTAATATAAAGAAAGTAAACTGGTAGCTTCCTTTACGTTCTGACAGTATAAGTCAGAAAGTCTTAAACTCAGTTTAAAAGGGACATTTAAAAACACATTCCTTTTGTTTAAAACTGAAGCAATCAATTCATTTTGTGTTTGTGTGCATGTGTGTGCCATCTACAGTTTTTTAGGACCACAGTGTACCAGAAGTCAGGAAATTAGCTGAATTAAACCACAGTGAGACTATTGCTTGGAAGTATAAACATTCAGAGTTATATAAAATACAGGAAAATACCGCATAAATATGTAACTATATAAACATTATATTAGCAACTACACTCAATGACGTACCTTACTTAGTTACTATTAGGAAGAAATTATCCTTCCAGGAAGCTGACTTTGTGAAGTTGTCCAGTGTGGGTTATTTTCTGTGCCTAACACTAAAAAAAATGTTTTTGATTGTTATCACCAAATGGAAAATTAAGTTTTGGTCTGATTTGACTTAGCAAAGTCTTCAGTTTTATATTATTTATAGCCATATTTTATATGCTTCTAAGTAACAACGGTTCCTTGGATGGTCTGATTTGGGCCACTTAAAAGACCTTCAGCACACAAAAGCCCTTTCCACCATTCTTACAGTGTATGGGTGAGGGAGGTCACAGTGGGGGCAAATTTAAGATGGCTGCAATTTACTCCTATTCTAAGGTCCCTTTATGTTACTAAAGTGATGTAAATGCTTAAGTGCGAAGTACCTTTAAAATTACCAAATGAAAGGCACTAATCTCCAAAAGACCGAGGCCCAATTTTTGTTGTCACAGAGAGCAGTTTTTAAGCTGCCATAACTGAAAGGCAGAAATTGTCTTCAGCAAGAATCGGTTTCTAGTGCCATTATGGTCCACAGGAGAAATCTCAAAAAAACTCCTTGTTGAACTTCATTTACCCTTTTCTCTCCCATCTACCGAAAACTGGTTAATACCAATTACACACTGTCTAAGAAATTTTCTTCTTCCTAACAGGATTTAAATTCCTTACTTTTATGAAATATGAAGAATAGGAAATATTACGAACTCTTAAGAAAAAAAATATTTCATGATAATATACTTGAAATCAATTAGAACAATGCTTCAATGGTATCAAAACTAAATGAGAAAACCTAAGTGATTCACACTGATATGCTCCTACTGACCACAGTCACCACACTGATATGTCTTCCGTACTCCTTTTCATGCAGAAATCAATCAACCCAAACACACACACATCTGCCACTGTGGCAACAGAAGCTGAACTCTTTGGCTAGATTTAATGCAACTATATGGCTCTACAGTAAGCTGAGGATCCAGCCTTTAATAATCTAAAGGTATATATGTGCTCTAAAATGAGAGAAAGCCACCTCACAGGGGTTATCTGCTGAGGGCAAAGTAAACTGACTAAAAACAAACAAAGAAAGTGGAATAAGTTATGAAATAATGCATAGACCAAATTTGTGTACAATTTTTAGCCAAGAAGTAGCAAGAATGACTCAACAGCAGCTTCTAGATAGCAACTTCAGTATAAAAATATTAGTGCTATAAAGCTAATTTGAAAAAAGAAGGGAGATGTAAATGGTAGCATTGCAGGTTACAGGGAAAGCACTGTATTTTACCCTTTCCACACAGTTAAAGACTGCTTCAAATCCTCTTTCAAGTCAGTTTTTGGTAGCTGAGAGTGGTACAAGCTTAACAATTGGGAAGAAGAAAAAAGAAGAAACCTAAGGAATGTACTTAGGGAGTGTTTGCATTTTCCTTGTGCTTTACCATTTAATATCCTGAAGCTGCTCTTGTTAACTCAGGCCCCCACATTCAGCAAAGCACTTAATCGCATGCTGAAATGTCATTGATTTCAGTGGGACTTAGGCTTTGGCTTAAGTGCTTCACTGAATTATATATTGTTTTTCCTTCTTTCTTTATGAAATTAATAGAACTACTCAGAGTAATGCTTCACCCAGTGGAAGGTAAACTGTTGGTTTTTAGACAGGTGACATAAAAACTAACTGGAAAACTCACTAATCTTTAACTAAAACAACTGATAAATAACTGATAAACTCTATGCATAATAATGATGTGAATTGCAGGAATAATAGAACTTTGTTTTCCCAAGCACCTTTCAAAAAGGAAGGAACCACAAAGCGTCAATGCTGCTAGAACTCCATGTGATATATGCCAATATTATAAGAATAGAGCAACTCATGAGAATCTTTAAAAATAATGTTTTCCATCCAGATGTTACAAATAAATGGTGAATTTTTACATTGTGCAGGAAAAGACAAGTTATGTGCTATTCTTGTTACATTTTGACAAAATGTAAAGAAACTCAACTTGCACAACTGCATTAATGTTGGTTGCCATTCACATCTGCACTGCATTTTTGAATATAATTTATTCATCTGCTCACTAATTCTCTGTTGGTCAAGGAGTTTCTACATTTTAAAGGCTCTAGGGTGCCTTTAGAGAACACCTACCCAGATACATAGCAGAGGAGACTGAGGAGTAAAACTGAAGGACTTCAATCTCTGGCAAGATTTTAACTTTTAATTTCAATTTTCTGCCACATTTCGGGTGAGGAATGAGTAGAGGATTGGTCTTCCTGGAACAGCTGAATCCTTCTCTCCTGCCTTCCCTGACAATTTCTTTTTAAAGCTTAAAGCCTATGCTGAACTGTTTCATTATCTTTACTACTTTCAAACTCTGTTCTGGCTCAGGAATGCCCTTACTGCACTTGGGTGTCTTTTCTCACACCTGTCTTTTCTTATCCTGTGGTCAAAAAGATGGTGCCAGTGAATCCTGGTAGTAAGAAATTCTGTATCTTAAAGAACCGATGTGAACTGCATCTCCACAAGGAAGAAGGTAAACCCATTGAAGGGGATGTAAAAACAAGGATCATAATTAGGTCTATACAACACATAGCCATATTTAATCAGCATGGCTTCTCTCAAACAGAAAAACTCCAACCAAACAAGAAGAATAATTCGGAACAAATTTGTAAGGCAATACATACTTTTATTCCCCAAAGTCTGTGACAAGAGCTTGCATGGAGACAAAAAAGCAAAGAATTGTCACGGATCAAAACTGTGTCTCAGAAACAGAAAGTAAAGAGTAATATGAAATAGCCAGCTTCTGCTACAAAACAATTACCAAGAAACCATATCAGGGTTCCAGAAAAAATTACACAGTTTCATCAGGGATTTGGAAACAAAGTGAAAAGCAAGTAGAAAAATTTGCAGGTGATAATCAGCCATAATAATGGTTTCAGTTTTAAGGATTATATGAAATAGTGTGTGAAACACTAGCTTTAAAATTGCTTTGCCTATTATAGTTGATATAAAAATTTTAAAGTTTAGTTTATGGTAAACTAGTACTTTTTAAGAATAAAACTATTTACAAGGTAAAATGAGACTCAACTATTACTTTAAATGGTTTTACCCTGTCCATTTTTGTAGTGTTGAAAGCCATACACAGTACAGAAAGTTTAAAAGGATAATGTTTAATACCAGTCTACTGAAATACAAAACGTTTCTATCATAACCATAAATGAAAATTATTAGTACAGTGTTCTTTTAATCCAGTTCAGTTCCTTGATCTTACTCTTCACACAGCTCTAGCGGCAGTTGTGCCAGCACAACAGAAGGGATGGCACAGGGTGGGAACAGCAGCCAGGAGGAATTAGGAAAGAAGGGGTCAGAACTGTACAAACCAACCTTGCTACTAGAGAAAGGTATCTGTTATCAACACCAGTAAGTACAGGTAGTGCTGCATCCTTACTGGAATTGCTATAGAAATATAGCTAAATAGGACAATTACCAGCTGCAAAACCAGGTCTACATTAGTGAAAGAAAGTTACTAGCTGAAATTGTATTTTTTTAATATCTTATATAAACACACACAATCAGAAGAGACTACCAGTAGGAAAATACTCTTACCAATATTAGTTAATAGAGTGAGATTTAGCTTTGAGCAAAAGACACACCTCTTGAAGAAGGAGGAGAGGGGGAACTGAAGAAGCTGTCATCTTCAGAGGTAGATTCAACAGCTGACAATGATTTGTAGTATTCATCCTCTCCATCCAGCACTTTGATTTGGCTTGAAAGAAAACAAACAACATTTATTAAGTTAAAATACTAATTTTGTCACTATCTTCAGAAACAGAAACTTCTCTGTGGATGTGAAAATGAACAGTTCTGTTACATGAAAGGAATAAAAGAAAAGATGGGATGATTTTATGAGAAAGATATAGCTTTCATATATATTTTTACTTTGTTATTACTTCTTTATGACTGTGTTCTGAATGCTTCCAAGGATCAGTGAAATGCAATATAGTTTTTCATTTTGGGTGTACAGAATGATAGATCAACATTTTGTGTCCAATGGGCATTTCTTTTGAGCAATGTGGCTTTTTTGTCTATGTTCCACCAGTAGGGTATGATTTTGATAATGTATTTCAGCTGATAGTTTGCTGTGAATACAAGCCAAAGACCACATCGCCAAGTTTTGGGGAAAGCCCTACTGACATCAAGGGGCTTTCATTTTCTTATGATGTATGATGAGCACTGCGGTCCTACATCAGTGCTTCTGTACCCTGAAGAGGAATACTGACTTCTTTTAAACTAGGGGAAGGAGGTAAAATAAACCAAATCTTGTGCAGTCATGCAAAAATTTTGGCTTTAGCCTTGACTCAAAGATCTCCTATTCATACAGAAGATTAATTAGAAACAGAGGAAACAATAGAGAAAGTTATTGTATATTTTTGGAGTAGATGTACTTGCAAGACTAAGTCCATGAAATATTTTGGCTATTTTATAGTAGGCAGCAGGGTTTTGTAAATTGATTTCAGTCATTTCTGCCTATTACCAGGTGGCAACTGCTCATGTGACAATGAGAACTGATTCTGTTCCACGCAGAAGGAGCAACTCCCTTTTGGGCTGCGTGGCCTCTCAGTTCTTAAAAAGTGCTGCTCCAAGGAGGGAAGAAGCTCACTGCGAGTGTGCTGCTGCAAAACTGGCAGGGCTTCTGTCCATGTTCTAGGTCACAGAACTTATTTCTACACCCTTCATCTGGCACCTTTCACTAGTGCTAAATGTACTTAAAAACATACCATAGTAGTACTCAGAGAGAGCTGGGGAGCCTGTTTTGTAAGAATCAGTTCTAGTATCTGCAGTCAGCAGTACATGCAAGTTTTACATTTGCTTCTGTGGAAAACGTCCAGTGTCAATGCACAGAAATATGTTAATTGTTTATTTTTAGAAACCTCTCTAGAAAGTTTTGCATATTCTGTAATATCACAAAGGACTTCTTCTGTTTACAGTTGCTTAGAACTAAGAAGATAGATATTTACCCAAGTTTTCTTGGCTTCCTCTTGCTCCCTTGATATTCTAGAGTTCCCTGTGGAGAGGGCCAAGAACACACAGTCAAAGCAAAGCAGCAAGTCGTTAATTTTTAATTCAAAGTGATTTTGTGTTGAATGCAAGCAGATGCTGATAATATCAGAAGTCACAGCATAATTTTTTTGATCAAAGGGCTCAAGTGAGCCTGATGAAGCATGCATCTTGCTCGTCTTTGATAAACCACATCAATTATTCACCGTGAAGGCAGACATCCTGACATGAAAGCAACAGATAAAGAGCATAAGCACATGTTCAAGACGAGAGCAGAAGAACGTGGGGGTGGGGCTGGAGGGGCTGAAACAGGTATTAATAACAGAATTATTAACTGGAAACAAAGCCAGTAAAACAGCTTTATTGCCACTTTGAACTCACGTTTAACTGGTTATAGTACATGTTGTCCTCAGGGCTATTCAGCATTTTGGGCTGCTGACATCGTCGACGAGGTGTTCTCAGCTTCTGTTCAAGACAGTTTTCTGAACCTGCAGTAAGATAACACAATTTAGTTTTAAGCTGTGCCAGGTGCTGTGAACGCCTTAGTGTATTTTAGTCTGTAAACAGTCTTTTCTTCTGTCCTATTCGGTCTCGGAGTTATTAGCAAGTCTGTCCTATCCAAAGTAAGCACACAGAAATTTTGAGATCTTTGTTTCTCTTTTGAAACTTAGTTCAAACACAAGTTTTGAAGCAGAACTTAGTTTTTACCTTTATAACATTTTTCGTTCTTCCATATATCTATATCTCACAGTTCCTTATTCCTTTCACACTTTTATCCTAGTATCGTCTGTTATCTAAGCAGGAAATGAGGTATATTGTGACTAGCTAGGGATGTATCATTCAGCAGCAGCAAAACCATTTTTCTACACTAGACAGTAACAAAGCCTTTTGACTGATGTGTGTTAGTCTGTTATCATCATTTTTGTTATATAAAAATGATACCTTCTTGACATGGCTCTCTGCTTAATCAGAGCAATCGGACTGTTTTTGGACATATGGTCTCTTAATATAATTTGTGGTGTGCTGTAAAGTAACAGTTGCTAAAAATCATCTGGAAAACAGAGTTTAAAGATGAAGGCAATATTTCAGAAGGGGTGGATTTTGAAAAGAAACAGCATTTTAATTAATTAATTAAAATTAACATTAAAAAAGACATTGTGGTCTGCTGCATTCTAGTTTACCAGGCATTTTCTGTGGCACATCCTCTAGAAAGCTATTTTCATTATAAACCAAAATCACAAGGTTACTAAAAGGCACCGTGGAGGCTAAGCAAAGGTCATTATAATTGTCTCAATGCCTTTGACTTCTGAATAAAGCCAGGTTTTGGTGGCACTGAAGGAAAAAATACATATCATCACATTTTCTTATCACATTTGCATCATATAGTGCATGGGAAACATGCTCCAATACAAAAGACCAGCACAAGTGGTCTTGTGCAGATGTAGGGCTCTGATCTCAGAAATCTGTCTGTAAGATCTGACTCTAAGGAGTAGGTAATATTTTGAAGGAAGTTTATTAAACAGGTTTACAGTTTGTAACTGTTGTATTTTCTGTAATTATGGAGTGAGGTAGAGGAGGTGGTTGAATTTACAGAAAAATGACTGTTCTGGGAGATTTTCTCTGTTTCACTGTCTTTCTCCCTCTCAGCAGTAAAATTTGAAAGTTACTAGTTTCCTCTCAATATGGGACTGCAGTGCCTGTGTGGGAGGGGAGCACTGGTTTCATGCCAACTGTCATGTTCTCTCACAACAACCTGGGAGGGATGGGGGGTTAAATGCCCACCAGGGAACTGACTGCAGAGTTGGATATAAAACTTAAAAACAATTTTGTAGAGAAAGTTTACATCTTTCTAGTAACACAAAATATATTTTAAAAAATACACTCATGCTGCTTTCTGATTTAATACCCAAAACTTTAATGCTTTATGTTTCCAAGTTCTATCAACCTTTCTGCTTTTTCTAAAGATACCGTGATGGCTGAGCCTGAACCTTTGCTACATACCTGTACTGTACATAACCGGACACGGTAGAACCTGTTCCAGAAAATACTTCTGAGGAAATTGTGTGTCCAGGTAATATTTGTATCTTTGGAAAGTTTCTGTCTAATATTCAATAGGATATAGGTGCAGTTTTGCTCTTTCTGAAGTCTCTGCCATAACTGCATTCTGCTTGCTCTCTGCACAGAAATTTAGTCAAATTCATTTTAGAGCTTTCTGTCTCAGGATATCAGGCTCTGCAATTTTTGCAAGCTAAAGGCCATATGAGTTTCTTTTTACAGCAATGTAGCTCTCAAATACCTCTCCACCTCTCCACTTTTTTTTTTTTTTTAATTCTAGTAAGAGGCTGGTACGAATGAAGATGGTTCTGCATAATTTCAAACAATGATACAAGGCATTCTTATTTCTTTTCCCTAAGTGCTGTTGTGACCTTCATGTTATTATTGTATTTTTTTCCCAAAATACCTATATGCATTACCTTTGTTTTAAAAATGTCTTTTATTCATTAGGATTGTGAGACGCTAATATTTTGCTCTAGTTTTGAATCCTGATATTTAATTATCGTAGAATAGTAAGGTTGGAAGGGACGTCAAGGATCATCTAGTTCCAACCCCCTGCCATAGGCAGGGACACCTCCCACTAGTACAGGTCACTCAAGGCCTCATCCAACCTGGCCTTGAACCCCTCCAGAGAGGGAGCAGCCACAACCTCCCTGGGCAACCTGTTCCAGTGCCTCACCACCCTCACTGTAAAGAACTTCCTCCTAATATCCAGTCTAAATCTCCCCTCTGCCAGTTTAAACCCATGGCCCCTCATCCTGTCATTACAAGACCTTGTAAATAGTTCTAATTATTCCTGGGTATTCTATGGGTGGTCTGCAGCTTGTGTCCTCAAAAGGAAATACCCTTTCAGAGGGCCCATTTTTCTTAGTGTTTAGCAGCATACTACATGAACAGTACAAAATCTGGTAACATTTATCATAAACTACCATATCTGGAGAAAATGGTATTAACATGTGTTCAACACTCAGAAATTGCATAGACATTTTAAATGCTGCTACAAAATATTTTGCTTTCATGACAAACTTAAAGCCACCAATAAGAAAACTGTCATTTCAATAGCAATAGCAGCAGCATCAAATTTAGAGACCAGATGAGAGAGTGAGCAGACGCCTTTCCTTCAAGTTGTCCTTTAGTACCATTTTTAAAGTAAGTGCTCTGTCCCCCTTTTGTCTAGAAGAAAACCTTTCATTTGAAAATCTAAATGCAGAAATGCCTTAGGTTACAATTTATTTACTGATAAATTCCTTGCTGGAGTGCAGAAATAACACAGATCAGGCAAAATGCCTTCTGCCAAGCGCACTATTTCAGCTGATACAGGGTAGCTGAGGTTCTGGGCATCCTCCTCCTTTCCTTGTTCAGACCCAGAGATGCTGATACACACATGTGAGAAGGCTCACGTGGGTGCTTCCCTAAAGCTATTACAAAATTGATGTTGCTTACAAAAAGGGAACGAGAAACTGGCAAATGGCTCTATCTGTTGGAGTAGAAAGCATTTGTAAGTGAACAAACTCTGATTTCTGTTTACTTCTCTATTACCACTATTGGTTATCCTTTCTATTTTTCTGAGACATAAGAGCCCAAGCCAATAGACCTGGACCTCTGTGCTCAGAGAGATTCAAAAGACACATGTTTTCAACTAAATGCAAAATCAGACAACTGAGTTATACTTCTAAGAACTGGGAATTGCATAGCTGGAAAGGAGTGTCTGCAGAAGAGACTTGGGAGTCATTATAGACATTCTGCTGAGTATGAAGTGGATCGGGTGCAAAGTAGATGACTACTCAACAGAAATAGGGCAATAGTTCTACCACCAAGTACAAGATTATTAAGTGGGTGCAGTAAACTGTAGAATTCTTTGAGAACAAGAACAATCTGAAATCTAGCAAACCTTCATATGGTGAGAAATTTAGGACTGTTCTATTTTTTTTTTTTATAAGAAGGTTAAGGAGTGATCTGAAGCAAGTGTAAACCCCAGTACAGAAGTTAGAGGGTTTGTCACTTTCTGAAAGAGAAGTATGAACAGTCTAATGGTCAGATGTGGAAGAAAATTTCATACCAGAAATAGAGGATACAGTGAAAGCATTCAGTCAGGAGAAGAAAATTATTTAGCAGTATGATGGAATCTCACATTGAGATTGAAAGCTTTCAGAAAAGGTGTATTTTGACTTAAACAAAAGCTAAAAACTATTCCACATATGAAGTAGATAATTTCCAGTTTGATATGAACTAATTTCGCAAATGTATTGTTTTTTTACCGTGAGTTTCAATCTGCAGATGATTTTGTATTGATATTTTGATTTCTGGGACATACTTTCACTTCTGAATTTTCATGTGATTCTTTGTTTTTGGTTTCTTATGGCTGAAATGGAAATATTTTCCTTTAATTAGCTGTCACATTCATCATACTGACACTTTTTATGACATCTTTTGACTTGGAGATGAGTAGCACATTTCCTATTTAGGTGATTTTTCTGTTTAAAAATCCATCTTTGCCATTAAGCTGAAAGAGGCTCTTTTGGAAAAGGACTAACTGCCACAGCAAGATTTAACAACATTTCAAAATGCTCTGACACAAGAACTTTTGCATCTAGGATTTGGGCTCTGACCAATACTTTCAAAACAGTACCTGCAAACATTTTTCTAATGACTTCCCATTAGGCACATGACTTTACTTGATATTCAGTGGAGATCTCATCTTAGCTGTCCTACTTGTCCTGCTTATCTTGGTATTGAAAATTTGAGGACTAGCCAGTAGGCACACTTTTCAGAGGAACTGAGAATCATCAGATTTTGCTCCCTGAAATTAAACTAGGGTTTTCATAACCTGCTCATGATTAGACACTTGCTTCAAAAACCCCTTGACACTGATAACCTTGTCACACATTGTTAATTTTTCCTATATGGAGGATCCTGCAGACAAAACGGTGATGAGGCAGAAACAGCTGTATTTGGAACGTGTGCAATCCACTGACGTGAGCCAGATTGTTTTAAGGTTGGTGCAGCACCGAGTGGGCTCTAAGCTCTGGATGACATCTTACTTTTAGCAAGGAATGCACAGAAGGCATCTTTGCCAATGTGTAAGTGCCACAAAGCAGATTGCATTGCCAATTCCCTTGCTGAAGGGGCTCCATCCATTATGACACATATTGAAGGGTGGAGCTGAGTACTCTCATTTTCCTGCTGAAGCTTTTCACAAAACAGGTTTGGAAAGGGTTAGTCTTGTCTCTTATTCTGTTATAGAACATAAACTGTGTATCACAGGAAGGGTAGTCTTCTAATTACTCAGATAGAGGGATTTAGAGTACAAGAAGGGGCAGGCTGCTAAAGGAGAGGTAATGGGGCCATTTAGGGGATCATATATATTATTAACAAAGTAAGCAAATAAAGTAAATAAATCAGTATGGCCAAGAAAAATAATAAGAATGTGGCTGATTTCCAGTCTATAATATCAGATGAAACATGAAAGTGCAACCCTTAATTATAAGCAAATATTAGCACAGACTCATGGGATCTCATCATAACATCTCAAGGTCTACATTCATGAAAATTTAAGCAATGTTTAAAATCATGTTAATTTGTTCTTTGTTTGTTTCTTTTCCTGCCAGTCTAATTTATTCCAAAAGACTTTGGTTCTCAAGCCCGGATATATTGATCATGCCTATGTAAAGCATTGTTATAGCCTGGGGAGAAGTCTTTTGTGGAAAAACTTGTCTTTGTTCTCCTTTGATAATTTATATGTATTTTGATGTTTTCAAGCTTTTCCAGTTTTGAATCATTTTTCAAGGCAGCAAGTTAACTTCTTTTTTTCTTTTTTTTTTTTTTTTCTGTTGAAGTCTTAGGCAAATGCAGAAATGACCTCACAGACATACATCCTCCTCCTGGACTGGATGCTAAGTGGATCATTAATTGCAGCATATTGATTGCAAGCAACAGCTACATTTTCTTCTGTGTCATACAAGTCTGTTCAAGCAGAGGACCCAAGGGGCTAGTGATTCTGGTCCCACTCATATCAATGTTAAGTATGAGTAACCAAATGCTACTTAAGCAGTAAAAAATTCTGTAAATTAACTAGGTTTTATGATTTTAATTATTTCAGCTTTGTTTTTAAAAAGCAGTATTTTTCCTCCCTTTCTCATTCCCATGATTCCCATGATTCTCCATCGTTTGCACAAATTTACCACATGACAGGGTATTTGTACACTGCCTGCTAAATATGAACAACCATAAATACATCAGAAACAAGGGCAGGGTAACAGGTCTACTAAGTCTCGTGGGACAAGTACTGTAGAACAATCTGTAGCTTCATTTGGGAATAATGAAGTTATCAGGCCTATGCTATATACTATAAACTTAATTCTGTTGAGATTGTTGTGCAAAAATGCTGGAGGCTGATAGAAAATAAACACATTGTCTCTGAGAGATTTTAGTCTCAGCACAGGCAAAACCACATTAAGAGACAACAACACAGGGTAGGAGAGAATAAAGAGCAAGAATACCTAGTGACTTAGGTAATGAGGTATGTGTCTTTCCCTTCTGAGGTTGATGAGGGGAAAAAAAGAAAACTACAGGAAAAAGAAATGGACAGGAAAAAAGACCAAAAAAAGAATCCATCAATCAAGATACTGAGAAACTATGGAAGAGAAGAAAAGGGAATAAGCATTAATGGTGAAGTAGTAGAACCTAAGTTCTGGTATCAGAAGATCTGATTAACTTGGAGGCATACTGGCATATTTAACACTATTAACAATACTAATTCTTTCCAGGACACATCAGTCATACCTAGCAGTAGCTTCAGAGCTCTGCAAATGTTCAAGACCTTCCATTAGGTTGATATAATGAGAAGCAGTATGGTGGGAACCATTCTTGCCATCAAATTCCTTCAGTTCCTTACTCTGCAGAAGAGTGTCCAAGAACATTTGTAGTGGCTAGTGTTCCTCAGGGTGGTAGTGACAAGCAAGCATGGACAGAACAATAAATCAGATGTCCTTTGAGGAGTTACGAGGCTTCGGCCCTTGATAACTCTCACAAAACACCACATTACAGCTTCATGAAAGTGTTGCTAAGAAAAAGGACATTAACTACTCTAAAAACTATATATTAATGCTTAGAAAAAGTGATTAATCCTTAGCAAGTCCTGAAACTCCAGTGCACTCAAAGGTCTTCCTTGAATTTGGTAGACAAGAATAATATGTTAGATTTAATTACTTTCAGTGTCAAGTTCTTTGTCAAGTCTATAGCTCCAAATGTAGCTACCAGATTCACTGAACACGCAGAATAACAATAGAAAGACTTAAAATAGAATCATAGAATAGTAAGGTTGGAAGGGACCTCAAGGATCACCTAGTTCCACCCCCCTGCCATAGGCAGGGACCCCTCCCACTAGAACAGGCCACTCAAGGCCTCAACCAACCTGGCCTTGAACACCTCCAGGGAGGGAGCAGCCACAGCCTCCCTGGGCAACCTGTGCCAGTGCCTCACCACCCTCACTGGAAAGAACTTCCCCCTAACATCCAGTCTAAATCTCCTCTCTGCCAGTTTAAACCCATTGTCCCTCGTCCTGTCATTACAAGATCTTATAAATAGTCCCTCCCCAGCCTTCCTGTAGGCCCCCTTCAGATACTGGAAGGCTGCTATAAGGTCGCCTCGAAGCCTTCTCTTCTCCAGTCTGGAAAGCCTCAACTCTTGTAGCCTGTCCTCATAGCAAGCTTCATGATCACCTCAGATTCCTCCCCCAACTGTGGTGAACTAGAATTCCGTTTATTCAGATGGAGCGTGCTCATAATGCCAAGACTGCTAGGGAAATTAGTGTAGCTTCTTTGATGTCATGTGCATCCCAGAATCTCTAACATACTGCTAAAAATGTGAGCATAGCCTTTTGTTTATAACCATAACCAGAATTATTTGAATACACACACTGAAAGAACTTGTAACAGAAGCAATGCATTTTCTTCCATCCAGTGATTCATTACTTAATGGCTTCAATTTGGATACTGCAGTTGTATGCACAGCCATATGCTTTAGATTATAAAGCACACTAAGGAAATCGTAACTTTTTCAAGATGGTATGAAAAGGCTGTTCTCTGCATCTGTTTGTTGCCAGTGACCCAGATGATACTGTAATTAGAACAACAAATATTTTACGTGAAATCAATCCTTTATCTGCCTCTGAACCCTGAGACAATGGCTTTTAGATAGACTTTGTTGGGAACCAAGATCCACAGTTAGAATGTTTGCTTTTGTTGCTTTTTCTCCCTTCCAACACAATTCTGATCCTTCAGTACTTGTCAGTTCTTTCAGTTTCTATTGTGAGTGATTTAACTGCAGAGGGGAAAGGCAGTGATTAAACAAAGCATACCAAAGAACTGAACTGTCAGTGACTAACATGGGTAAGATTCAAACCTGTCAGCAAACAGCATGCTTCTACAAGTACAGTCCCGAAGACATGTCTTCCTATACATGTCAAATATACACAACCCCTGCATGTAATAACATCCAACAGTGGGTTCCAGAGGTGTGCCAACTAGTCAACTAACCAGTCAAAGACGAGGAAGTTTACACAGATACAATTTTGACTTCAGGAAAAAAAAAATATGCCAAACCATCCTGAATAGCAGAAAGTACTTCTGGACAATGAAGAAAATTGATTATTCATTTTCTTCCAATCCTTAAACTTGACCCAAGGTGGTTGTGAAAGTTGCTTTTTGGTTAATACTTGTGACCTTTTCAGAAAAAAATACTGATGAAAATCAGGATATTTCAGGTATGCTGGAATCATGACATACCACAGCATATTCCCTAGATTTAGAAGATTTGCTTAATCCAATAGGAACTAGGCAGCAAGAAATAGCTGCCTTGCTATGTAAGGTACTGATGTCTCTCTTGCTGTTTGAGCAATGCTGCATAATAAATACAAGTGAATGAAGAATTCTGCATGGGAAAAACCTACCCAGAGCAGCTAAATATACATTACTTCTGGATCAGGAAATCCCTGAGTCACAAACCATGCTAGGCTGGACAGTGTTTTGGGCAAACAGCTCTGCTTGCCTTACTTTTGTACTACACCCTAGACTTTTGCTCTTAGCTACTGCCAGAGAGAAGAAATTAGGCTAAACAGACCTCTATTGGAGTAAAAATGCTCTTTATTATGGGTTTGGTGGTTGGTTTTTTTTTGTTTGGTTGTTTTTTTGGGGGGACAGGGAGGGCAGCAGTTGTGAGTTTGCTAATATTCAAATGACCAGGAAAGAAATCCTCTTAAAATAAATTCTAGCAAACCAGATCCCCAAAAGACACCTGAGGTAACTCCTCAAAAGGTGCATATCAGAATCTTCAGTACAAAGATCATTTCAAGGCCAACTTTAACCTTTAACAACTAATGGTGGTCATATTAAACTTGCCTTTTTGTTAGCACTGCAGCAGATCAGCCTGACTTCTAGAAGGTAGAAGAAGAAATTCCACACCAAGAGGAATACAAAGGAAAGCTAGCATTCCTCAGGTTTCACCAAGTATTCATCTGGGGGACTAGTCTTGAAGTAGGAACACTGACACCTCTACACAGGCATAGTGCACCCAGAGACTTGCCATGATGCAAGCTTGTCCCAGCAGCATTGCATCATGACTGGGACTCAGCCTGTTGGTGCAGTTTGTTTATTTAGTGAAGTTAAAGAAACAAGATTAGAAAGAACCTCAAGTGATTATTGTGTCCTTCCTTGCTTTCCAAAGTAAAACCACATCTTGTGTTGGAAGTATGAGAAAATTTCATAATTGTTCAGAAACAAAAGGTATAAAAAAAATCCTCACAAACACAGAACAACAAGACACTCATTATTACTTCTGCACAATAAGATGACAGCTATTTCTGCAAAGAGGAATTAGGGTGATCAGAATTAGAATTTGATTTATTAAATAGTTTTGGCAACTTTATAAATATAATGACAGTATCATAATTTTAAAAGATATTTTCCAGAGTACATTTGGATCTGCTAATGCACAAGTTTTTAAACTGCAAATTGTGGATCTCAAGAGCTGCATAACACGTGCTAAGTGCCTCAGAAAACTCACTGGACATTTGGCACTGATTCACCTTGTGGATTCTATCTAAGAAAATCAAAGCGTGGGGAAAAAGATGAAACAAACATATAAAGTAAACACTGTGATTAACTTTAAAAAAATATAAAGTCAAAACATTCAGAGCATTAGAGAACAGTAACAAATCACAAATAACTTTCTAACACTGCTTCTCTACAGAGCCAGCCTCTGAAGCTGCCAAAAATATGTCGTAGAAATGTGAGGAGTTTGTGCAATCAGAAGCAGGGCAGGAGGCATTCTGTAAGTTCATGCTCAGTTAAGATGTGGTTCATAATGGGCCTGTGTTTCAGAGCTGCTGTTTTAGCACATAGCCTTGATGCTTTTAAAGGTAATCCCTCACCTTCTTCCAAACTGTAATAATAGCATTTTTATCCCATGCCCTCAGAGATTAAGCCACTTGATTGACTTTGAATTCTGGACACACAGGAAATTTGTATTAATTTAGCATAATGATGAGGCGCAATAAAGGCTCTGTGGAACCACAACAGCATGGTCTCTAAGGTTTTGTTCGTTACAGAAACACAATTTGCATATCTAAAGGCTTGAAACCATGGGTCCACATTGATACAACCAGTATCTCAAATTTGAGTGTAGCAGATTCAGCACATATTTCAAAGAATAAATGGTAGAAGCCCGAGATAAAACTCTCCGTAGATTTCTTTATTAAGAAGGGTTTTTTCCCCTCAATTCAAGGTACTTGGCAGCAACAACTTTTAAAGGAAGTATTAAAGAAAGCTTGACTGAAGCCTACAAAATGCCACTAGTTAGGTATTTGCTTCCCAGTGTTACTACAGTGATTTGTTCTGACATTTGGAAGTAAAGAGGTATCTTGGCTAGATAAAGGAAACTAATGCTGCTGACCTATGTGTTTCACAGGTCCCCCATTCCTTTACGGGGTTGTTAATTGCTACTGAGACTCAGAGCATTAGACCTACAATTAGTGACGGTTCACAAATGATCAACAAATCAAACTCAGGCCAGTAAATTCTAAGGGAGGATTCTGAAAGAGAAACTGAAGAAGCATGAACACACTATTCAGTTAATGGCAGAGTTATGAAAAATAAGTAGGACCTTCAGGCTTTCTAAAGACGTCTGTAGCCTATAAAAGAGCACCTAGGCGTTTTTCCTCCTTCCAGATGTAAATCACAAACTTTTTATTAACACCTTACACTGTGAATCTGATGATAGAATGCTAGAACTATAAAAATAAGGGGTAATTATTTCCAGAGGTTTAGTTCATTAACTTTCATCCTGAAAAGCTAGATGGGAACTTCGAGTAGTAGCAAAGTACATTCAGAAAATGTAGGAAAGATGTTTAAAGAAAACTGAGGGAGGTCTGCAAAGAATTTCAACACTGGTATCTCAATCTTAATAAAGCCATTTTAGGCTACGTGTTTCATGACACCTAGCCACACTACCACACAGCTNTAACCTTGGTGCTACTGTGATACCTGCAGTAAGACTTTGGGGAATGCAAAGCATATAGAACATGTGTAATTTTCATCCAGTCCTTCCTAAAAGTGTTTAAAGAAAAGTCTGGCAAAGACTTTAGCTCATGGGAGCTGAGGAAGACATCAATATATGTGCACATATACAAATAAAGTGAGTTAACTTTCCAATGTTAGTGACTTGGTTATGTGACAATACATTGTTTCATCCTGAAATCGCCTTTGTTGACAGTGCACAGCTTGCATTAGTACATCAACTCACTGCATTATATTCCCTTCTGAACACAGTACTTGAATGTCATCTATTTTAAACTGATAAATGCTACAGAATTAGTTGGGTTTTTCTATTTTTCCCATAAATACATGGCTACTTCTAGTGTCTCTGATGACATTTTATTCCTCAGTGATGTGGGTTTGGGAGTTACCCGCCCCCCCACACTTTGTAAAATGACCCAGACTAGAACTCAGCCAGCTGGAAGTTTTAGATGAAGCTCTATTTACAGCTCAGCACAATATACAAGCAGATATGTACACTATATACAGGAATATTTACAGAAATATACAAGGTAAAGGTAATACAGAAACACAACACCCCTCCCAGAAATCAGAGACCCCAGGAGGGGCTCCCAACCACCTTTCCACCTTCTCCCCACCGCTATACCTTACCCGAAGGTTTTGAGGATTGACCAGAGGAGGAGTTAGAAGAAAAGTGATTAGTGAAATTAATTTGTTGGAGAGAAGAAGCCAGAAGTTGCAGGACAGCCCCAGACACTGTATCCCAGAGAGTGCCACAAGCCCGACTGAGACAAGCCCAAGTGGCTTATCTTTTGTTTTGAGTACTTATTCCTAAACATCACAGCAAGCCTATGAGTGAAGTAGACATCACCATTGTTTCCTTTTCACAGCCTATAATATAATTTTCTCTATTAAAATATTCCAATTAGCCTTAAACCAGCACACTCAGACCTAATGAATTCTTCTTTATCAAACTGAGGAAGAACTAGGAGGGCTGATCTTTAAATCAGTACAGTTCATCCTTTCTGGAAAATCAGACTCCCTCACGCTATCTTAGTGTAAGTACATGGAATTTTTTGTCATTCCAGAAATACAAACTAAATGATTTCAGAAATTTGGTGAGGAGGGTACTGCATGCAGTTCTGGAGCC
>WBNM01010562.1:2160-31318 GCA_013399055.1 Ramphastos sulfuratus | reverse complement strand
GGATTGTGCCTACCCAGGTGCAGGACCTTACACTTGGCCTTGTTGAATGTCATGAGGTTGGCCTGGGCACAGCTCTGCAGCCTGTCCAGGTCCCTCTGGATGGATCCCTGCCCTCTAGCAAGTCGACTGTGCCACACAGCTTGGTGCCATCTGCACACTTGCTGAGGGTGCACTGATTCCTCTGTCCATGGCACTGACTTCTCTTCTCCAGGCTGCAGAGCCCCAACTCTCTCAGCCTGTCCTCATAGCAGAGCTGCTGCAGCCCTATGAGCGTCTTCACGGCCTCCTCTGGACCTGCCCCAACAGTTCCATGTCCTTCCTGTGCTGGGGGCTCCAGAACTGCACACAGGACTCCGGATGGGGTCTGACAAGAGCAGAGTAAAGGGGCAGAATGCCCTCCCTTGCCCTGCTGCCCACACTGCTCTTGCTGCAGCCCACAGGACTCCAGGTGGGGTCTCATAAGAGCAGAGTAAGGGTTCCCAAAGCCCTGGAACAGGCTGCCCAGTGAGGTGGTTGAGTAGTAGTGGTGGGGTTGTGAGCTCTTGGCAAGTGGTTGGATGTGATGATCTCAAAGGCCTCTTCCAACCTCCACAGTTCTATGATTCTGTGATTCCTTGCTGCCTAATTTCCATGTGAATTGATGCATGGAGGAATTTAATCTTCCCTTATTCCTTCCAGTGCTGCTATCACTGTTCCTTCCTGGCCTGGTGTTGTCATCATCCAATGTCATGACTCAGAAAACAGAGGAGGAGGCAGAGGTGTTTCCTTGCAAGGAACAAATGTTGGAACAACCCATCTCTGCTCAGCTGGCAGCATCTCCAGTGCCCAAACACACTGGGGGCTTGATGCTTGGAAAAAAATCTACTCTGGCAGCACAGTGTCCTGCAGAACTCCCAAAGGAACTGATGGAGGCCAACAGTGGTGGTCAAAATAAAGACCTGGAGGTTTCAAGCTCAGTGTAAGCTGCAGTGGCTTCTCAGGACCTTAGTTAAAGGCCCTTGGAGAGGAAAAGCACATTAGACAGCCAAAATAGGTCTCTTCTCTTTTTCCAGCCATGTTTCCATGTAGTTGGGAAAACAGATGAGGTCTTGGGAATATCATTTTGCTGGCTCTGCGTTCCAACATGCGGTTGAGATATTTTCCTGTATCACCTTCCCTCCCTCTAATTCCCTGCTGAGGAGAAGCCTACAGAACTTGTCCTTCCCCTTCTGCAGGATTACCAGTGTGGGGCACAGTGCTAGATGCAGGGTGCCACAGGCCCCCAAGGATCTGGGCAGATGTGTCAGGATTTGGGCTGTCAGGTTGAGATGGAGTTTCCTAAAAGCAGCTGGTTCTTGGTGCAGAGAGCTCCTGGGAGCCCAACGAGGTGAGAGATGCTTTCCTGTGCTCTGCACTAGTGAGGCAGCAGGTGAGAATAGCACCTGTGCATAAGGGAGCTCGTGGTGAACCCCAGGTCTCTATGCCCTGGTCCTGTCCATCACTTGCAGGCCAAGACAGCAGGACGGCAGGGGCCTCGGTTGTGATGCCAAACCTGCCTGGTGTCCCCAGGCACTAAACCTGCCTCCTGCTCTGCGTGGCTCTCTGTTAGTGCCACCCATATCCCAGCTGAAACCATGACGTCCGTCATGGGGAATAACCATCACCCTGTCTTGACAGGACAAGATGTGAGGGGTTAAAACTAAAAGAGAGGAGACTGGAACTAGATGCAAAGAAGAAATGTTTACGCCGAGGGTGGTGGAACACTGGCCCAGGATGTCCAGAGATGTAGGACATGTCCCATCCTTGGAACCTTTCCAGGTCAGGTTGTTTGGGGCTGTGAGCAGCCTGCTGTAGTTGCAGATGTCCCTGCTGACTGCAGGGGGTTGGACTGGATGACTTTTAAAGGTCCCTTCCAACCCAAACCGTGCTACGATTCCATGATCTCTCTGCCATGGAGACCTCCTCCCACTCGACATATCCTCCCCTGCGCCGGTCTCCTTCCCAAGCACTTCCTGATGGCTTGCTAAGCCACTTCAGAGCATTGCCCTGCTTTTCTCCTCCCAGGCTGTTTCCTATCGTGCTGCCACGGGGCTTGGCTTCTCCTCCCACGCTCCCAGGGCTGCACGCAGCAGCGGCTGGCGGCGCATTCCTTCACATCCTAATCTCCGCCTTCCTATCTAAGGAGCTGAAGGATATTTCCAACCCAACGTCGCCAGCGAGCGCTGGCACCCACCTCCAGCTACCTTCTTCTCAGACACACATCCAGCTCCTCGAGTGCTCTGATACTCTGCCATGTTTAAACAACTGTTGCTTACGCTCAGCTCTCAGCACAGCTGCTTATTTTCTGCGTGGTTTTTTTCTGTTCGTTTCCAGGACTCAGCTGGTTCATGCAGTTTCTTGCCCTGGTGGCTGGCCTTGACTACTCTCTGTGCCTGCTGCATGAGAGCTGCAGCATCAACCAGGCTGCAAAACATGCAACATGTCTGCTCCTTGATCTCTCTGATCCCCAGGGAGCAGCAGGTCCAAGATGTGGCCAGCNAGCCACAACCTCCCTGGGCAACCTGTGCCAGTGTCTCACCACCCTCACTGCAAACAACTTCCTCCTAACATCCAGTCTAAATCTCCCCTCTGCCAGTTCAAACCCATTGCCCCTTGTCCTGTCATTGCCAAGACCTTGTCAATAGTCCCTCCCCAGCCTTCCTGTAGGCCTCCTTCAGATACTGGAAGGGTATCATCCTGCTGCACCTTGGAAGCAATCTCAGACCAGCTTCTAATAGTCCTAGCTGGCAGCAGGGATGAAGGAGCAGGTCCATCACTGCTTGCCACCTCTCCACTCCCACCTGGGCTGTGTTTCTGTGATTCTGTGCTGCTGATATTTGTGTTGGCCCGTGGGATGATCTAGAAGCAATGTGCTCTCTGTCCTGAGCTCTTAGCCACACATGGCTGCAAGGACACAAGTGGACAGTCATCCTTCCAGTACGTGGTGGTGTTGGGGCATCCTCAGTGCTGGGTTGGGCATGCAGTAGGGCACAGAGATTTACCTGCAAGCAGGGACTGCACCAAGTCTGAGTATGGCACTAATTTCAAGTCCATCTTCAGAGAGAATGAAGTTAGAATCATAGAATCATGGAGTCAAGCAGATTGGAAGAGACCTCCAAGCTCATCCAGCCCAACCTATCACCCAGCCCTGGCCAATCAACTAGACCATAGCACTAAGTGCCCCATCCAGGCTGTGATCACATTCTGTGATTCTGTGCTCCACAACCTCCCATGGCAACCTGTTCCAGTGTCTCACCACCCTTGCACCAACCCACTCCTGCTTCAGTGGGGTTTGGGGAACACCAAACATCTCCCCACATCACCCATTCATGCTTGAATCCTTTCTTTGGGAGCTGCCCATCACTCAGACCTCTCTGCTTGGAGGTGAAGTTCATCCCACCCAGGTGATTTAGTCACATCTCCTGTATTAAACCACTCCACTCTGCTCTGTCTCTATTTTCCCAGCACTAACTGCATTATCATCCCTCCTGCATCTGACCTTTCTGCTGAAGACTGAAGCCGAAGAAGCACAAACTCATCCAGCTGCCTGGGCATTATCCATCTCCAGCCTCCTTCAGTGCAACAAGCTCCCAAATGTGCTTGGCCACTGCAGCTATGTGAAGCACCTCAGGTATCTGAGATATATTTATTTTCTGCTTGATGTTCTCCAATTCTGTTATTCAGCTCAGAAAACTTCAGCACAGCACTGACAGCCAAAGCCAGAAGTGTGGATGTGGCTGGGAAATCTGAGCCCACCAGTGTCCACCAGTGCACTAAACCTTCTGTTTTCTCTGCAGCCTCCCAGTTTTATTTTCCCTCAAAAAAGAAGCAGCTTGGGGTTATTTTTGCCCCACACCTGCACATAGCAGTTGCTGTGCTTTTTTCCATCGTGCAAACCTCCCCTCAGCCATCCTGAGTGACATGATCCTGGCCCCAGCAGGGAGCTGCATCCTTAGTGACTGGAAATCACCACTGTGTGTCCAGCCTCAGCATCTCCATCTGCAAAATTGGTGCAGCTTCCTGCTGTTTATACCTGGATTTGGCCAGGGACATACAACCAGAGTAGCATGGTGGAGTAGGGAGGGACCTCTGGAGATCATCCAGTCTCAAGCAGGGTGACCCCACAGCAGGTTGCTCAGGATCACAATGTCCAGGTGGGTTTGGAATCTCTCCAGAGAAGGAGACTCCACAACCTCTCTGGGCAGCCTGCTCCAGGGCTCCAGCACCCTCACAGTTGTTCCTCCTGTTCAGAGAGAACCTCCTGGGTTCCAGGTTGCACTCATTGTCCCTCATACNCTTTGAGGGGACCTTAGAGTGGCCTTCCAGTATCTGAAGGGGGCTACAGGAAGGCTGGGGAGGGACTATTGACAAGGTCTTGCAATGACAGGACAAGGGGCAATGGGTTTGAACTGGCAGAGGGGAGATTTAGACTGGATGTTAGGGGGAAGTTGTTTGCAGTGAGGGTGGTGAGACACTGGCACAGGTTGCCCAGGGAGGTTGTGGAGCACAGAAGCACAGAATGTGGTCGAAGATCACATCAAAGATCACATCGAGGATCACATTCTGTGATTCTGTGCTCCGCAACCTCCCTGGAGGAGTTCAAGGCCAGGTTGGATGAGTCCTTGAGTGACCTGTTCTAGTGGGAGGTGTCCCTGCCTATGGCACAGGGGAGTTGGAACTGGATGATCTTTGAGGTCTCTTCCAACCTAAACCATTCTATGATTCTATGATTCACACAGGGTGCAAGTACCCAGCACGATGGTTCCACCAGGACTGCCTGGCCAAACACTGCCCTGAGGCACATGTCTCCTGGTGCCCATGGCACGCTGCTGCCTTTGCTCAGGTCCCTGTTATCAGCTTTGGCAGAGCTCTGACGTGTGTTCTGATAAATGCCTCCTTCGGAGCTTTTTGTTCTCCAGCAAAGGTAGCCAAACCCCAGCAGCTCTGTCCTTGGTGCCCTCCTCCTCCAGCCTTTGATGCTTCCTGCTGTAGAGATGGCATTTTGCAGGAGGGTGTGATTTATAGGACAAGAGTGATTTATGGGGCTGCAGTTCTACTTGTTTGGCCTTTGGAGCTTTGCAGCCTTGGGGAACTCCTGGCTCCCTGTGCCATTGTGGCTACCTCCAAATCCCTTGTTCCCAAGACTTTGGATGCTTCTGGGATTAGCCAATGGGAACAAAGTGGTAATGTTTCTGTGAGACCATCACTGCTGGCCTCTCATTCCTTCTTGCTGGGCTTGGGGGCAGCAGGCAGCTCCTCTCTTGGGAGCATAGGGCCACGTGGCTCCTTTTCTGAGGCATTGGAATAAGCTGCCCAGGGAGGTGATGGAGTCACCATCCCTGGAGGTGTTCAAGAAATGTGTGGACATGGCACTTCAGGACACAATTTAGTGGCCATGGTAGTCTTAGGTTGACAGTTGGACTTGATGATCTTAGAGGTCACAGAATCACAGAATTAATCAGATTGGAAAAGACCTTCAAGATCATCAAGGCCAACTTACCACCTAACCCTTCTAATTAACTAGACCGTGGCGCTAAGTGCCTCACCCAGCCTCCTCTGAAACACCTCCAGGGTTGGGGACTCCACCACTTCCCCAGGCAGCCCATTCCAATGCCAATCAATCTTTCACAGAATCATAGAATCACAGAATCAAACAGGTTGGAAGAGACCTCCAAGCTCATCCAGCCCAGCCTAGCACCCAGCCCTAGCCAATNCCCCAGGTCCCTTTCTGCCTGGCTGCTCTCCATCCATTGCTCTCTCTCAACCAAAACAATTCTATGATGATTCTATGATTCTCAGGATGTGTGGGGTTTTGGGGGATGAGTATGTCCCAGCTGACCACTGGTGTCTGCTCTCCACCTCCTGGGGTAGGGTTTGAGTCTCCCCATTCCACTCTCCAGGCTGCTGCTGTTGTAGTCATGGGGGATGAAGTATAAACCTACCTCAGAACATCTTTGAAGGGTTGCAGGGTGGGGCCTAGGATATCAGCACCAAGCAGGTCAGTCTTGCATCCTGGTGCCTGCCAGATGGGACAAGTAGCCCAGGCTGGAATTTCTGGGGTTTTCACAGTGGAAAAATCATCCCAGTTCCTCCCCATCCTCATCTCCCTTGAGGACTTCTGGGCAGCCAGTCCACAAGGCTGGACTTATTGCTCCATTTCATAATCTGGTGATGTTAGCAGTGCCATGGGGTCAAACTGTTCCCTGAGCAACATTTGCAATACTTACAAATTAAAATTGGTCTGGTGGAACCCCAGACCTGGCCAGGACAGGGATCCAATTTTGCTGGGCTTTATCTTTGACCTATAATGTGTCTTGAGATGTCTTGAGATGACTCTGACCCCACTCCAGGATGCATCCATAGGGATGGAAATGGTTAGGAATGGCTCCACAGGCCTCAGACCCCCAATGAAGCATGAGGAATGAACTTCACCTCACTGCTCCCTGCACTGATAGAGGGAAAACCCATGGGCTGGGAGCCAGTTTCTCCAGACCGTTGGGGAGGGGAGAGCTGGGGCTGGAGAGATAACAGGAAACAGCAGTGCCAGGGCTCAGGGTGGGGAATTGATGCTGTAGAACTTGGTGATGGTTGTGGGCCTGCTGCTTTGCAAACACACAAGAATGCTGGGGGCAGTTTTCCCCCTTTCTTTCATGACCTGGATGGATCTGCAGGATGCTGGGTCCCAGCACAAGCTGCTTTCCCCCAGCTCTGCTTCCCATTGTGCCCCAAAAGAGCCTGAAGAGCAGCTGGGAATAACTGGTGGTGTGAATTGTGGATTTTTTTCCCTTTCTCTCCCCACTGCTTCCCAGTAAATCACTTCCAAACAGACACTTCCCACTATCTGGCCAGCTCTGCAGATGATAGTGGCAGAGCCATTAGATGAATTGTTAGGGATCTGGGTGTTTTCCTTCTTGCTGACTAGCAGTGGATAAATGACACTGGGTGGATGTTTCTTCTAGCCCTCCAGAGTCACCAGCTGCAGGGCTGATGATGGAGCATTGCGTGACATGTGGCTTTTCTTTGAGCTCCAGCTCCATGGGAGAGTTTCAGCCTTCCAGCCTGTACTTTGTATTTGTGAAGGCAATGAATAGGAGGCCTTCTGGAGGTGGAGAAGAGCCAGGATGAGAGTGGCAAAGGCTCAAAAACTCTGATGGGCAACAGAAAGTGGTTTAATATGTTGTATATTACAGGAGAAAAGGCAGGGGGGGTGAGATTTGAACCTTTGGGCTGGAGTTACCTCTTTTCTCTTAGGTAAGTGTAAATCAGTAGTGTGGTAAAGTACCTTTTGAAGTCTCTTGCAGCCAAAAAAACTCTACAGACTGATCATCTTGTGGGATGACCTCATAAAAACCAGCGTTTTCCATCCTGGGTGTCTAGAAAACGAGTCACACCAACTGCTTGCTGACAGCACCACGCAAAGCATCTGCAGCATCCACAGGAGGGCACCCTCCAGGAATCAGTGCAAGTAGCCAAGGGAAGCTACAGTCGGGACAGGCTTTGCTGAAGGAATTTGGAAGCCTTGATAGTGGAGGCAACGGTTCAACATCCCTGGATACTGGGGCTGGCTGAAAGACTGATGGGATCAGCCAAAGCTGAGAGAGACACATTCTTACATCCTCATGCAGCATCTCTGCCTCACCCTTTACTAAACCATGGGTGGTGCAGAGAATGGTGGTTTGCTGTGCGAGTCATGAGGTGACATCAAGACTCCAAGCTGAGCATCATGAGTGGCACCAAAACTATGAGTCAGACACAGGTGATGCAGAGGAAGATCAGCACTGGGAGTGTGGTCCTGGGCACAGCTGTTGGGAGACACTCGGGCTCTGGGCAAGGAGCTGGAAGGACATTTTCAGCCCTGGGATGAATCAGTGTTTGGTAAAATCTATAGAATCATAGAATGGTTTGGGTTGGAAGGGACCTGTAAAAGTCATCTAGTCCAGCCCTGCTGTGGTCAGCAGGAACATCTTTAACTAGATGAGATTGCTCAGAGCCTGAGTACCTGGGATTTATCCAATTTCTCCAACACGTGGATTCAAGTGTTCTGCTAACACCTCCCTTTTGCTAAAACAGATGTCAAGGAAGTGCTGCAGGACCCACCACCTCTTATGGAGAGACACAAAGTTCAAGGACCCTTCTGGCCATTGGGACAACTGGAGAATGATTTGAGACATGTTGTCTCCTTTCTGGGCCAAGGCAAGAGTCACACTTGGTGGAGGTTGCTCCTGGCAGCTGGAAGCATTACAAGGACAGGACCACATGACAGGAGGATGAAGGATAAATGATAGCACAGGGATTAACGTTAACAGGAAACCAATGCCTGACAGAGTCCAGGTCAGGAGACCTAATGGAGTTATTTGTTATGAAGAGCTGACTGTGGAAGAAGAGGCTGAGAAACAAACCTCTCAGCCTGAGGCTTCAAGAGCTTAACTGATCCCAGTTCCTGGAAAGAAGGTGAAGAGGGGACAGAGAAGAGCCCTGCAGCAGGGTTTGGTCTGCAGCACAAGCCCAGCAAGCTTTGGTGCACGACAGCTGGTGTTAGGCACATGCATGATGGAAATGAGATGGGATTTTGTAGCTGTAGGGCAGCTTGGCTTGACTTAGCAAAGGAGGAGGTAGCTCTCAGTCAGGATCTGTGACTCTTTATCTCACTGTAGCTATCTCTTGCAATCTAGGATTTATTCTAGCTGCAGGGATGTGTTTTGTAACCTTCGGGTAAGAAGGACCTAGCTGGGTGGTTGTGAGAGTCTAAAATCTTGGTCCCTGGCTTCATCCCATGTGTCCTTAGCCATCAGAATGAGAGATCTGACCTCATAACCCTCCTAAGGTTAATGACTCTTAGTCTTGGTAGGGATACCACAGAATCACAGAATAGTAGGGATTGGAAAGGACCTCCCGAGATCATGAAGTGCAACCCCTCTACCAAGGCAGTTTCACCCAGAGAAGGTCACACAGGAAGATGTCCAGGTGGGTTTTGAATGTATCCAGAGATGGAGATTCCACCACCTCTCTGGGCAATCCATCCTGGCATCAGTAATCCTTGCCCAGAGCGCCCAGAGGCATTTCCACAACAGGTTGCCCAAACTTTGCTTTGAGTCACTAGGACAAATGCCCCATCCAAAAGATGTGAGAACTTGAGTCTACAGAGTACTCCTGGCCCTCAAGCCCTGTGAAGATATGCAGCACTTCCCTGTGTGTTCAACCCTGGGCTCCACTTACCCCTCCAGCTCCCACTGCCTGCTGTCATCTCTGTTCTCCCCCACAGCTGGTGGGAAAACCCAAAGATCATAGAATCATAGAATCATAGAATCAGTCAGGGTTGGAAGGGACCACAACGATCACCTAGTTCCAACCCCCCTGCCATGGGCAGGGACACCTCACACTAGATCAGGCTGGCCAGAGCCTCATCCAGCCTGGCCTTAAACACCTCCAGGCATGAGGCTTCCACCACCTCCCTGGGCAACCTCTTCCAGACTCTCACCACCCTCATGCTGAAGAACTTCTTCCTAACATCCAGTCTGAATCTACTAATTTCTAGCTTGGTTCCATTGCCCCCAGTCCTATCACTCCCTGACATTCCAAAAAGTCCCTCCCCAGTTTTCTTGTAGGCCCCTTTAAGATACTGAAAGGTCACAATAAGGTCACCTCGGATAGATACCAAACCAGCTACGAACCTGCCCAGAAAAGAGTGCTGAGCTCCATTGCAAACAGGCCCAAAGATGAGCCAAGCTCCTGGGAATTCTTCTGACCTCATTTGTCAGAAGCAAACATTACATCCAGCTGAGATGAGGCTGGAGGAAAGCTACACATGAGCAAAGCAGCTGGAACTGCATCTTTGGAGTTGTGTCCTAAGCAAATATTTCACTGCTGGGCAGCGTGGTGTGGAGGTGCTGGATAATCTTTGCAAGATCACAAGAAGGAAATACAACCTGGGAAGGCTAAACTCCTACATCTCAGCTGCTTCTTCAAGACTTTAACCCCAAATATTGTCCACCCACTCCTTATGAGGATGCTGAGCAACTCTGTGTGTATAGCAGGTGACTGCACACTGCTACAATCCATACCTCTGACAGCTTCATGACTCTGCACATACATTCAGGCAAAGAAAAAGGCCAAGTCATGTGGGCATCTCCAAAATGACAAAATCAGGGAAGAACAAATGTGGCCAGGAATAAATAAGGAAGCAGTTAGTCAGCATGTTTCCTTTGCCAGAAGCATGGCCTTCTCTCTGCTGGGAAATGGTCACTTGTGAGAAGTGAACCTCAGCTATGTCCAAAAGATGCTCAGAGGTGGAAGAAGATGAATCACAGAAACATCNGTGAAGAGACACAACGATAAAACCACCCAGGTGGTCTGAACTCCTCTGACCTGCTGTGTGTGGATCTTCTCAATGCTGGGGATCTTATCAATGTTCATGGGGATCTTCTTGATGCTGATCAATATCTAAAGGATGGGGGTCAAGAGGAGGTAGCCAGACTCTTTTCAGTGGTGCCCAGTGACAGGACAAGAGACAATAAGAACAAACTGGAGCCTGTGAGGTTTCATCTTGAACATGAGGAGAAAATTCTTTGCTGTCAGGGTGCGGAAGCTCTGGAGCAGGCTGCCCAGAGAAGTTGTGGAGTCTCCTTCTCTGGAGTGATTCCAAACCTTCCTAGAGAAGATCCTGAGCAACCTGCTGTGGGTAACCCTGCTTAAGCAGGGGGAGTTGAACTAGATGAACTCCAGAGCTCCCTTCCAACCCCCACCACTTCTATGATTCTGTGATGCAGGAGCAGGCAATAAGTCCTTTGTGCTAACGTTTGGTCACTGCCCAAGTTTATTTCTAGTGATGCATTTATTCAAAGGGACTCAAGGAATGTTCCAAGTCCTTGGCCACTTAGGGCATGTCTGCAAAGATCCCAGGGAGAAATAAGCTTGGAAACCCCACATGAAAAGGAGACCAGAAGCAGTGGGTTCTATGGGAGGACATGGGCAGGGGTGCGACACAGACACAAAAAGTGCTGGGGGGAAAAAAAAGCATTTGCATTTCTCCTTTTTTGGGTTTTCTTTTGAACTTCACCCTTGTTAAGGAAGAAGCTGCAGATGAGGACTATTGAGACCAGAACGAAGCAGAGGGGTGACAGGGGCCAAGCAGGGGCTGCTGGCCAGCAGCTCAGTGCATGCTGCACTTGACCGTGCCAGAGCGTTTGAGGATAAGGAGCTTTTGTTTATATGGAGGTTTGGGGAAATTTTCAGCCTCTGTGTAGGGGAGACAGCTGGGCTCTGCTTTTCCTGCTCCAGTCACCTAGCCAAGGCACCCAAATGCACAGGGCAGATTTCCATGGCCAATCACCCTGGGAAGAGCCAGTCTGACCGGCTTGCCCAGAGCAGCCAGGCTGCAAAGCCAGCTGGTTTCAAACACTGCCCTGAGAGTTTAAAAATCTTTAAAACAACAACAACAACGAAAAAGTCACAAGCAAAAAAAAAAGAAAAACAAACAAACAAACCCCCCAAAACAACCCAAGTCAAATAAACCCATGACAGGGAAGGAGCTACTCATCTTCAGCATGGGTTTCCCAAAGATGCTCATTGAGGGATTCTATTAAAAAAGCATCCCAGTTTCCACAGAGCAGAGGCAGATCTGGAAGGTATCATCCTTGTCCTGATGGAAGCAGACGTCCACTCCAACACCTTATTTGGCTATTGCTGCTTGTACAGAGTGAGGACTTCTTGCAAACAGTGGGAAGAACCCTGGGGATGCTTGGCTGCCTCTGACGTAAGAGCCTTGCTGGTGCATTTTTGACCTTGCTTTGCATCTCAACCCGGCATTAGAGATCACGCTGCCCTCCTCTCCGCACACCCACGGCTGAGGGAGGGAAGAAGGGCCCCAGGGACAGCAGTGTCCCAGGGTGGAGAGGCCAGAGAGAGGCTTTCCCAGACCTCAGGGGGGAAAAAAACCCCAAAACTCCACAAATGGTTTTAAGGGCAGAACCCCAGCAGGTTCTACCTCACGGCATGCAATCAGCTGTACTAAACAATCACTAGCTCTGGTGGAGCTGTATTGAATTGCATCAGCTGGGAACCTCATCCAAAGAGCTTCAGTGGAGAGTAAGCCTTTCTTTTTATTGTCCTATTGTTTACCACTGGAAGAACACTGAGATACCATCTGTGAAAGCTTTATTGTCACACACCGGCCTCTAAATTACACTTCAGCTTCCCAGTTTTAGGGGTTGAAATGGGGGTTACATTGACAAGGATTAAGGATCCAAGAATTTGGTGCGGAGAGGTCATCTGCTGCCCATCCTCCCACTGTTGAGGGCAGTGTTACCCAATTTGCCTGTGGCAGCATCAGCCACATTAGCCCAAATCCTGCTGTTTAGGGGTAAAATTTGGGTTATTTTGCCCAGAGCAAGTTCGGGAATGCTTTTATTAATGCATAGAGGGAAACAGAGGAACAGCCCTATGTCAATCCCTGGAGGTGTTTAGGACCAGGCTGGATGAAGCTTTGAGCAACCCGGTCTAATGAGAACTGCCTCTGCCCATTGCAAGGAAGTTGGAACTAGATGATCTTCAAGATCCATGCCAGCTCAGGCCATTCTACAGCTGTATGATTCTCTAACTATCTCTGTGAAAAAGTGGTGACAGTTTATCATCCCCATTAAGAGATTCCTGTTGCCTCCATGGTAGCAAAGCTCCATTGCAGCACAGGACGGACGTGCCAATGGTGCCCATGGAGGAAGCACCATCCAGGCTGCTTGGAGACATCCCTGAGGCTGCTGGAGGGGGGCATGGCTTTGTCAGGACGCAGCTTCCCATCGGCCAGCCTGCTGCAGGACACGTCCTGCCCAGCACCACCAACCACCGTGTTGGACCTGGCCACGCAGATCCTTCCGTGCAAGGGCTTTCAGGAAGCCTGGTTGCCTTGGCGGGATGTATGTATCATTGGGTGGAGAGCTACAGGAAGCGGAGAGGGTTTGGGGGGTTTTGTTGGTTTATTTTTTGTTGTTGTTTTTTTTGGGTTTTTTTTGTTCTTTTTCTCCAATTGTGCTGGTTCAGACTTTAAAGCCAGTTCCCATCGCCCAGCTCCACAGATGATGCTACGGATGGAGGGAAGCACCGCATCGCCCAGCCTCAGTGCGGGCACAGCGTGGGCCGTCGATGGCGATGCTAAGGTAAGGGGGCTTGCCAAAATACAAGGATTTTCATCATGGATGAAAGTTCTTAAATGACCAGAGTTAAAAAAAAAAAAACACAACCCTTAAAGTAGCAGAGAGGGTGTAAGGCTGCCACGGGAAGGTGCTCGGAGCACTCACGCGTGTTCGGGAAGCGGGTTCCCACCGGCCCTAGAGGCCGTTCTCCGGGATAGCTCCTGAGCTCCCCTCCCCGCATAGCCCGGGTCCGCCCGGGTCCGTACCGGTGCTGGGGAGGGAGGCTTGGTTCCGCCGGCTCCGTCCTGCCCAGCCGACCCCAGTCCAGCCAGGCCGAGCCGATCCCGGTCCAGCCGAGACAGTGCAAGCCGACCCCGGTTGGCCCAGGCTGCTGGGCCGAGCTCAGCCCGGCCGGGCCGGGCCGAACCCACCCGAGCCGCCCGCAGTGAGTCCCGGATGTTGGAGCAGCCCCCGCTTGCTCCGTCCTGCGCTTCCATAAAAGGCCAAGGGGCCCGGCGGCGCGGGGCGCGTTTTTCCTTTAATTATNGCCGTGCCGTGCCGTACCGGCGGTCGGGCGGTCGGTAAGGCGCGGCTGGCGGCGCAGGAGGCCGGGACCATGGCGCTGGACGGGATCCGCATGCCGGACGGCTGCTACGCCGATGGGACGTGGGAGCTGAGCGTCCATGTCACCGACCTGGGCCGCGACGTCACCCTGAGGGTTACCGGCGAGATTCACATCGGCGGCGTCATGCTGCGTCTGGTCGAGAAACTCGGTGAGTTCTGCACACCCACTCCAGCACTCCTCAGCCAGCTCGGCACCCTGTCCCGCTGCTGTGTTAACAGTAATTTGCCCCGGTGCAGTGCTTAAGCACCCGGCATCCTGCTCCACTATTCTGCTTTAGATCCCAGCTCCCAGCACCTTGCCCCAGTGCAATGCTTTAGCTCCCAGCATCCAGCATCCTGCCCCAGTACTGTGTTTTAGCACCCAGGATCCTGCCCCAGTACTGTGCTTTTGCTCCCAGCACTGCACTTTGGCTCCCAGTACTGTGCTTGAGCACCCAGCACCCTGCCCCAGTATCCAGCATCCTGCCCCAGTACCCCAGTACTGTGCTTTTGCTCCCAGCACCCAGCATCCTGCTCCAGTACTGTGCTTGAGTACCCAGCACCCTGGCCCAGTGTCCAGCATCCTGCCCCAGTACTGTGCTTTTGCTCCCGGCACCCAGCACCCTGCTCCAGTACTGTGCTTGAGCACCCCGCACCCTGCCTGTTCTAGCACCGCACCCGAGCACCCTGCCCACCTCAGGTCCCAGCACCCTGCCTGACCACCACCCTGCAGCCTAGTACCCTGCCCAACAGCAGTCCTGAGCTCTCCCTCTCCCCCATGCACCCTTCTGTGCCCCTCCCAGAAGCACCCACTCTGCCAGCACTCATCACACTCCCAGTCAGTGCCCTGTGCTGGGTTTCCTCACTGCTTTGGGCCAAAACGAGCCAAACTTTTGCACGCCAGGGCTGGTTTGACTGCAGCAGGGCCTCAGCCCCCATCTGCCAGCTGCTTTGCACCCAGGATCTTACACGGAGCTGGGAAGCATCTTAATTTATAGGCTGGGGGGAGGGATTTTTACGAGTGCTCCCCAACTTGCTTACAAATTTAATTCTGATGTTTTACCTGGCCATGTGCTGTTCTGGATGAGGAGAGCACCTTTGAGGGTTCTTTGTGAGGATAGGGTGGTTAAGAGGGTGCCATGGGTGAGGTGGGGGTGTGAGATTGAGGTTGAGGACGCCGTGGTGAGCACCTGGACAAAGAACCCGTTTGTCCTGGACTCGTGGGAACGTGCGGCCAAAAGCCGGCGGGGGTTGGCTTTGTGGCAGAGGAGCTTAGCTTGGGTGAGGACCTGCTGGCCGTGGGGGAGCTCTGCCCCACCAAACCTCTCTCTTGTCTGATATTTTTTATCAGCTTCTTTATGGCTCGGGGGTTGTTTACTCAACGGTACAGTCTGGGCTGATGACTGTAATTGCTCAAATAAAATATTAATTGTGAGGTGCCCGTGCGTGCCTGCGGCTGTGGGAGTAGCTGAGAGCTGTCAGCTGTGCCCGCAGGACCCGGTTCAAGGCGAAACCCTCGTGTGCAGCTTGAAAAGTACCCACTTCCACCCTGCTTGGGTTGTGATTTATGAATTAGCTGAAGTTTAAAAGGAGGGAGAGATGGGTATAAATATGCTCGTTCCGAGAGGAAGCAAACACTCACGTCAGAGGGGCTTGTGCTGGAGATAGCCTTGGACTCTCCTATAACTTGGGGAGTTTATTTTGTTGTTACTTTTATGCTGGAGCTGCAGAAAAGATTTGCAGAAAATTGGGCAGGGGAAAAACCCAGGAAACCCACAGCTTTCTAGAAATGATATAAAACCACCTCGCTGATCAAGAATGATTAAGTGACGCTTTGGTTTGGAGCGGTGCTGGTTGTCGGGACTGACTCGTACGTGTGTGGGGACAGAGCCCAGTGAGGACTTGAATTAGTTCTTGACGTAATGCATCCCCCCCTGAAATATGTTTGCCCAGATCCTCTCCACTTGTTAAATTAGGGATTGTATTAGAGGGAAAGAATGCAGCAGCAGGGGCAAGCGGGAATGGTGCTCCCCACAGGGGCTCAGCACCAATGTCCCCCTCCCCGGGACACTCCAGGCTCAAGAATATCTCCAGCTGTTGCCTTCCCTTTCCCCTTGGCTCTTGTCACCGAGCCAAGCTATACGTATTGAGTTCCTTTTAATCTTCCTGCATGTCAGCTCTTCCAGCCCTCTCATTATTTTTATGGCTCCTCTTTGAGCTGCTGCCAGTTTATCAGGGACAGCTTTAGCAGAGCAGGGCGGGTGGGACTCACTCCTCACCCTCATGTGCCTTCTCAGTGTCCTCCTTCATTCAGCCTCTGCTGCTGCCTCGGCTCCAGTCGTGTTCATTTTGCAGCTTTTCCACATTTAAACCCTTTTCCTTGCATTTTTAACCTATCCCTTCTCATGTTCCTCTATCCCTGCCAGTGTTCCCAGTGTTCATTGCCCATCTTTAACAAATGCCAGCATTAAAAAGGCTATTTGTCTTTCACAAAGCAGATTATTTTTTGCTGTGAATTTGAAGGAAATGTCTTAAAATTAGTTTCCTTGAAGCTCTGGGATCCCCTATAGGCTGGCTGGGGTCCCTGTGGATACCTTGGGCAGGGGGTTGCTAACTCCAACCTTTGGGATAAGTCTTTGTAGGCTTTCTGCTGCTGGAAGTGGATTCAGTGATTTTCACTGAAGTTCAGGACATTGCTGTGAGTTTGCTGCTGACCATCCCTGTTCTGATTGGAACATGGTAGATGCTCTGGTTGAAGGCTCTGGGGAGTGCCTGAAAGCAGACCTACAAGAAAGCCAGGCAGAGACTTTAAAAAGGGCTTGTAGTGACAGGATGAGAGAGAATGGCTTTGAGCTGGAAGAGGGCAGATTTAGACTGGGATATCAGAAAGACATTTTTTAGAATGAAGGTGCTGAGATACTGGAACTGGTTGCCCAGGGAGGTTGTGGATGCCCCCTCCCTGGAGATGTTCACGGTCAGGTTGGACAAGGCCTTGAGCAACCTGCTCTAGTGGGAGGTGCTCAGTGCAGGGGGGTGTCCCTGCCTGTGGCAGGGGTTTGGAACTAAACAATCTTTAAGGTCCCTTCCAACCCAAATCATTCCATGAATCTATGATGTTGGTGGAAGCTCTTCAGCCATTTCTAAGTGAGAGGAAAAAAATACCTTCTCTCCTAGCAGTGAGGAGAGCTTGGAAAAGGAAAACATCTACATTTACATTAGTATTTTTTGACGTTTGGAGCAAACAACCTTTTGCCTCAGAGAAGGCTGGGGGTGCACAGGGGACACACGTTGGGGTGCCATGCTCTGAGCAGGAGCAAAGTCTCTCCTCCCTAATTTCAAGGCTGCAGATATCAGTAAATCTTGTTGGCTCGGTCCTTGCCTGCACAGAGCGGCTGCGGTTGGACTGTTTGGGAATAAGCAATTAAAATCTGTCACTAGTGCAGGCAGGGATTGGAAAAAACCCAAGCAGCAGAGTGGGATTCTGGTTACTCAAGTGAATTGCAGTGACCTGGTTGCTCCCCTGTTATTTATCACCCCTCTGGATTAAGCCACTTGGTTAATTGAGTTGTGCCGTGAGCTTGGCAGAGTCTTCTCTGAAAAATCAGCAAAAAACTGCTGAGGTTTTAAGAGCAGCAGTGTTTTACTGGGGGTCTGAACTGGAAACTCCAGGGTTTTTTAGGAATTTTGCCACTATTGACTTGCAAACTAACAAAAAAACCCAAAAACCCAGGGCTTAAAAAAAAGCACTGGGAGCAGAGGAAGGAAGGAAGTGAACAGAAGTTATTGTTGTTGTCAACTTCAGGCTGTTTTAAACACATGGGAGAAAAAAAACCTAAACGTGCTTGGGTGAGCTTTATGGCATAGATGTTAAGTGCAGGATTGTGTTTGAGGGTTGATGGGGATGGCAGTGGGGATAAAAGGAGAGCTGACAGAAACAAGGAGCCAGGGGCAAGTCAGGGCTGCCAGAGGAGTGGCTGAAGGCGGGTGACCTAAATGTGCACTGAGCAGATTTAGAAAGTCTTCAGAGAGAAGTTCTGTGACAGAGATGTGGATTCTCTAGGTTTCTTTTACAGGCTGTATATGTGTGGCAGCTGGCTCCAACTGTGCAGGCTTGCTGGGAGCACTGGGGGAAGACTGAGCACCTTTAAGGGGTTTGTTCCTGAAGAAAATAGATAAGTCAACAACAACAAAAAAAAANACAAAAAACAAAAAAACAAACAAAAAAAAAAACCAAAAAAAAGAAAAAGAAAGCCTAATGTCTTTCTTTTTTTGAATGAAGATAGTCCTTCTGGACTGAAAGGTGTTAGCAATCCTTCCAACCCCCAGGTGGGAGGGTGACTCGAGGTGCTGCCCTGTGACATGGTGTTGTCCCCATTTTATCAAGCTGGGATGGGCAGGGGATCAAAGCAAGCCCCCTGCCCTCCACAGGGAGCAGCTGATAACAGCAAACAGTGATGACATCTTCTAAAGCCTTGGGGTTTTTTGTGAATCACATCTTTGATAAGAGTTTGGGCAGCTGGTTTAAACTCCATTGTGGGTAGCTCCTCCACTATCTCCTTACCATCACTTGGGAGAAGGTGAGCACAGAGGTTGTCAGATGCAGAGTGTTTTCTTCTAGGTGAGGCAGCACATCAGGCTCTTCATTTTTGCAGATTTTTATCCTGCAAATGTGTCTGGGATGCACCCGAGGGGCTCTGTTCAATGTCAGATGTGCTCTGCCCATGTTATCTTGCCAGTGACTTCAGCTCTACTCTTTGCAAGATTGATGGGATGTATTAGCCTTCTCCCTGTGAAGTCTCTTTCTTAATGGACCCCTTAAAGGGTTATGAATAAAACACCAAGAAAATGCAGCATCATTGATCTCCCCAGGCTTGTGTTTGAGCTTTTGCAGTACTTATAAATGCCCTGAGCCCTCCTGAGACTTGCTGGGGGAATTCTTTGCCTCAAAACTGGGATGAACTCTTTGAAACAGCTTCAGGCTATGTACGACAAATGCAGAGTCCTTGCCTCAGCTCAGCTGTGTTGCAGACACAAAGCAGGATGAGTCTGCAGCGCTGTCTTGCAGGTGACTTGATTCTTTCACTTTGGACTTCTCCAAGGAGACTTGCTAGAGGCTCACTTGGTGACCATGTGTGCTTTGCTGTTAAAGAAGTGGTTGAAGGCTAAAGAGAAATAAAGGGAGGGACTTTACCGTGGCCACACTTCCAAAAATCCTGATGTCTGCTTGGGACATCGCTCCTCCGTGTTGCCAGCATGGCAGCTGAACATCTTCATTTGTAAGCTCTGCGGATACTCCTTTGGCCATCAGCTGTCAGTTGAGACAAGAAGGATGTTTTCCTTTAAAATTAATGCTTGTTCACTCCTCAGTGTTGCCTCTCAAGTGCGTGGTGTTCACGAGAGGACTCTGAGTGCCATGGAATATGTCCGCAGGCTTGCGAGAGGTTGTTTGTGTTCCCTTTGAGGCAGGGTGGTGAGGGCTTGCCTGAAATAACCTGATAAATGGTGATAGTGTTTGCTGCTGAAGGCTGCTGTGCTTTGGGCAGGGTCAGGACTCCGATGCTCCACAATGACCCTGTTCCAGATTTCCCCAGGAAACTTCATCCCAGGCTTCTAAACAACAGAATTTACACACCCAGTGGGAGGCAGGGTGGTGAGTGCAGAGGCTAGGGGGTGGGTCTGGCATGCTGCTGAGCACAGAAGTCCTGCTCCAGAAATCGGCAAGGTTTTGGGGCATTTTGAGGTGCAAGTGGTACCTCGGGGGCTGGTGGATGGTGCCCAGCAGAGATACTCCAGGTAGAGACGCTCATGATTCAGCATCATCTTCGAGGAGACCTCTCCAGTGAGGGTGGTGAGGCACTGGCACAGGTTGCCCAGGGAGGTTGTGGCTGCTCCCTCCCTGGAGGTGTTCAAGGCCAGGCTGGACGAGGCCTTGAGTGACCTGTACTAGTGGGAGGTGTCCCTGCCTATGGCAGGGGGTTGGAACTAGATGATCCTTGAGGTCCCTTCCAACCTTACCATTCTATGATTCTGTGATTCCAGCTGCTTAATGCATCCTGTGTTTGAATATTGCCACTTGATGATCTCTTTGCTAGTGACCTGTGCTGAATCCTTGTCCCCTGAATACGGTGGGTTTAATGACATTGAATTAAGAGGGTTTGGACAGCCCAAATCAGTCTGTAATTCTGTGCTTGTTAACACAGACACTCCTCAGCTGCACACACGTTGATCCGTGTGGAGCTGGCTCTTCATTTACATCAAGCTTTCAACTCTAGGAAGCTTCCATGTAGGCCTACACCAAATTACAGGATCAGGGCTCAAATAATGTCCCCTTTGTTAGCCTAAGTGGAATATTCAGCGGAACTGCCAATGACCAGAGGAATTTGGGGCGGGGGTAGGTAGAAGCTGTACACAGGCGGCTCAGCTCCAAGCTGCAGGCACAGCAATTAGTGTTTCTTACCCAAAGTAGAGATGACTCTGAAAGTAAAAGAAAAAAAAAATATATATATATACACTAATTAAATTTCATGTTTAAGTCTTTCACTATGAGCCATCTGCTTTGGTTCAGAAGAGCCCAGCCAATGACACAGATCCCAGCTGGAGGGGGAGGCAGTGGCGACAGCGTTCCCGCGAATACCAGAGCCTGGGTTTGTTGTACCACAGACAGGAAATTGTTGGGTTTGCTGCTCCCACCCAGCCCAAATCAGTAGTTTCCTCTTCCAGCTCCTTCAGGTTTCGATTTGATGTAAGGCGTGTGGGGGGGACCAGTGTTTGCCATGCTTGTGTCACTCTGAAGGAGTTAAACTGACAGAAATTGTCATACTCACACTTCCTCTCTTTTTTTTTCCCCTTTTCCCTTTTCCCCTTTCCTTTTCTTTTTTTAAATTTTTTTTCCCCTTTCCTTTTCCCCACTCTTCTCCATCAGGGCTTTCGTTTCACCCAGGCACCTTCCTGAATCTCCATCAACCATACAAAAACCCAAACAAATTGTACTCAGAATAGCTTGATACTTCTATACAGAAGCCAAATGCCTCTGGGTGTTCCTGGGCAGGGATCTCTGAACCCTCTTTCTGTGCTGTTTTATGTATTTTAGGGCTGCACTCATAGCAGGCACCATCCTTCTCTGGATACTGGGATAAAATCATGCCCCACCTCTCATTTTTTTTTCCTTAGAAAAATGGCATTTGGTAGTTACTCCTCTGCAGCTTGATTTATAAGCAGCATCTTGCAGCTATGGGATGTGATAAAAACCTAACCAGAAACCTGGATTTTAACCCTTGGTCTCTGATTATAGTTGGGGGGGGGGGGGGGGGAAGGATTGTGGATAATTGCATGAAATTGTGGATGTGAGGAATGTTTGTCGAGTTGGGAAAGAGAAGAAAGAGTATTTGCACTGCAAACTTCAGTTGTTTCAACATCGCTGCTGACACCACCACTGTGAGCCTCTATTTTGGGTTTTTAGGGGAGTAGGATTTTTTTGGGGGGTTGGGTTTTATTTTGATCATGACTTTTCTTGCAGACAAGGGAGAAGAAGGAGATTTATAGTGCTTGTGGCATGGTGACTTCAGCCCAGCATCCAACTCTGCATGGAGGGGTTGAGGGAACAAAAGCCTTGTGGTGCTAAAACCCTCTCAAAGAAGATGCCTTTCTTCTTTCTTCTTCTGCAACCTGAATTAACCAATACCTTAGGAAAGGGCAGAGGAACAAAGCTGAGCAAAGCTTCTCAGCTGGTGGGGTTTAGTTCTGAGTGTTGAGGTATTGTAACACTGAGAACCCCAAACTCCTGCTGAATGGAGAAATAAGGAGTTTGAGCAGTGTTGCGGTAACTTCACTTCTGTGCCCAGCTTTGCTTTTTGCACATTGCTTCTGTTCTCCAGGCTGGGGCTTCCACCAGGTTGAAGTGATGAGGTAAAGGAAGAAAAGTACCCATCAAACCAGAAGAAAGCTTTTTTTTAATTTTCTTTTTTTGCTTTTAGAGAGCTGTGCTCCTCAACTTTTATGTTCCTGCTCGTTTCCCAGAGGGGCTGCAGCAGCTCCAGGTGCAGCTTGCTCTTGGTGGCCTTTCAAATAGGCACCTCAAGAGTTGTGTGCATGGCATGTCCTGCAGGCCAGGTGGGATCTTGGAGACCAAATTTTTGGTAAAACATGGCTGAACTTGAAGCACAGGTTGAGAACAGGTGGGGGTGGTTGGGATTTAAGCAAACAGGCACCAGCAGTTGCATAAACCTTCCCCTTTCTAATCTCAGCTGGGTTTTAGCTTGCAAAACAACCAGAGAGCACCCAAAAATTCATCTTTCCAATTATTACATTTTAAATTTCTCACCAGCTGATTATGCATCTTTCTTAGGTTGTTGTTTTCTTCCCCTCCCCCCCCCCCCCCCCCCCCAACTCTCTGCAGGCAAATGTACTTTTGGAAGAGTTAAATTGCTGAAACTCCAAATTCAATTAGAAAGTCTGTGTTTTATGAAATTGCCTGCAAAGAGCTATATTGCTGTCTTGCTGAGCTTCCCTTCCTTGCTGATAGTACACAGAGCTTTGCTTGACACAAAGTGCAGCTCAAGAGCTGTCTGCAGCAGAAATTATCTTCTCTGCCACCCCACATGTCCAGCCCTAAGGCTTTAGTGCCTGAGCTTGGTTTTGTGGTGGGTGAGGTGGACACAAGTTCAAGGTTAGAGGTCTTAAAACCCTTTAAAAGCATGTTGTGTACATTAGTGGTCTTGGGTTAACTTCTTCACTGAAAGGGTAATCATGCTAGAAGAGGCTCCCCAGGGAAGTCATTGAATCATCATCTCTGGAGGGGTTTAAAAGATACTGAGATGCAGTGCTGAGGGATGTGGTTTAGCACGAGACTTGCTAGTGTTAGATAGTGGTTGGGCTCAAAGATCTTAAAGGATTTTTTCAATCAAAATGATTTTATGATGCAGAAAAATGGTGAGGTTCCATCCCCTCCACAAGGCTATGCAAAGGACCTGCAGCAGAGGTCAGCTTCATCCCAAATCTTGGTTTGCCTCAGGAACTCACCCTAAAATGTGTGCAAGGGAAGGGTTGGTGGCACGTGAAGCACTTTTGACTGCTATCACTGCTGGGGGGGATGCAGCTTCTTTCTCTTATGCTCTGCATGGAAGGAGGCACTTTGAATGAAACCTGAAAGGTTTGGTGTTCCTCTCTGTGAAGTAATGACTTCAAACTAGAAGAAGAAAGGTTTAGTTTAGACATCACAAGAAAATTCTTGAGTGTGAAGGTGGTGAGGCATTNTCTATGATTCTATGATTCTGTGACTTCAAGCCTGGAAATGTTCATAGCCAGGTTGGATGGAGCCTTGAGAAATCTGGTCTAGCAGGAGGTGTCCCTGCCCATGGCAGGGAGGTTGGAACTAGATGATCTTGAAAGTCCCTTCCAACCCAACCCATTTGGTGATTCTATGATTCTCCTTTAGACCAAGATCCCTTCTGGTCTACTGGGGAGAGACCAACACTGGCTTACAGGTTTGCTGTGGGTTGAGGCTGCCTGAGGCATCATGACAGTTGCAAACCTTGCTTTTCACAGGGTCTAAGCTTTTGTCAGAGAATAACCATCATTAAGGCAAGCTTCAGGGAATTAATTACCTGGTGAGGGTTAGGCTTCAGATGAGAAATTGGGAATTCAAGTTGCCCTGAGTCCTTCTTTGTAGGATCACTTCATAGAATCATTTAGGTTAGAAAAGACCTTCAGGATCATCTAGTCCAACTATGAAATCATGCCTGCTGTAGACATCCATCTTGCCAACATCCTCTGATTCTGTTATGGGATATGATGTCTTTTTGGCAGGGACTGGCTACTTTATGCCTTCCACGTTCATCAAGGATGAGTCAGGATTGCACACTGCTGGCACTGGTCACGCTGGGGCACCTTTTGGAGAGGAAAGGGAAGTGTGGTATAGGGCTGGAGGGTGAAGGAATGCCCTGGGACTGGTAATCAAGGCAGTTGAGTGCTTCCTGGAAAAGTCTTTTTCTCCTTTCCCTTCCCTTCCCCTTGCTGTTGGGGAGCAGAGGTGGTCCCAACTTTTAGATCCTGACATTTCAGCTGCACTGGCAAGCTGCTCCCTGCCAAACTGCTCTCTTTGCTCAGGGCTTTCAACAGCATTGGGTATGGCTGTACTAGGAGGTGAGCAGCTTGAAGGAACCTATAGACCTGCTGCAATAGGTGCTGAGATATTAAATAGCATCTTTGGGGTGGGTGAAAAGCTGGACATGAGCCAGCATCCTGCGCTTCCAGCCCAGAACCAAACATGTCCTGGGCTGATCCACAGCAGTGTGGGCAGCAGGTGGAGGGAAGGGATTTTGCCCCTCTGCTTTGCTGAGATCCCATCTGCATTGCTGAAGCTAACTCTGGAGTCCACAGCCAATGTTGGAACAGGGCCAAAGGAGGCAAGGGTTGAAACCCCTCTGCTGTATGGCCAGGCTGACAGAGTTCGGGTTGCTCAGCCTGGAGACCTTTCAGTGCTTAAAGGAGCCAATCAGAAAGCTGAGGACAGACTTTTGAGCAGGGCCTGTCGTGACAGGACAAGGAGTGTTGGGGGTTAAGATAAAAGAGAGAGATTCAGACTGGAGAGAAAGACATTTTTGATGCTGAGGGTGGTGAAACTTTCTCCCAGGTTGCATGGACAGGTGGTAGCTGCCCCAACCCTGGAACCGGCTGAGGTAGTTTGGGGCTCTGAGCAACTTCCTCTAGTTGAAGTTGTCCCTGATCACTGGGGGGACATTGATCCAGATGTCCTTTAAAGGTTCCTTCCAAGCCAAACTATTCTATGATTCTATGTAAAGCAAACTTAAGGAGGAATGTGCTGTCCTTTCTGAGGTTGAGTGACATCTGTTCAGGGCAGAGATGCTTGGCTGGCACAAGATAAATCATCTCAGCCCAAGGAGGAGGAGGTGTTTGTTTCAGTAGTAGCAGTGCAGTAGTAGATACTGCCATGGCATCTTAATGAATGAAATTTCCAAGTGCTAGTTGTGTAAACCTGTTGACACTGTAAAACACTTCCTTCCCACAGTTTACTTTGTAAGAAAAAAAACCTTTCAGGCTTGTCAGGATTTGTTCTTCTCCCTGAAGTCTGTGTGGGGACCAGACTCCATCAGAGATGCTCAAAGGCTCAACATCCCTTGGATTGAACATAAAATCAGACATTCATAGTATAGTTGGGATTGAAAGGGACCTTAAAGATCATACCTCCCCCACCACAGGCAAGGATGCCTTCCACTGGACCAGGTTGCTCAAGGTCTCACCCAACCTGGCCTTGAACACTTCCAGGGAGGGGACATCCACAACTTCCCTGGGCAAGCTGTGCCAGTGTCTCACCACCCTCACTGGAAAGAGTTTCAGCATAGTGTCCTTATGTGCTCAGTGTCCATCACAGGCTGTTTTTGCTTTCTGCCTCCCTTTTTTCATGGCTCTTGACGTTGAGGTCCTGGAGCATGTCCAGAGAAGAACAATGAAGCTGGTGAAGGCAGTAGAGAACTTAGGGGAGTGGCTGGGGGCAACTGAGGTTGTTCAGCCTGGAGAAAAGGAGGCTGAGAGAGGCCTTCTTGCTCTCTACAACTCCCTGAAAGGAGATTGAGCCAGGTGGGAGTCGGTCTCTTCTCTTGAGTAACAAGAGGAAGTGTGCTCAGGTTGCACCAGGGGAAGTTTAGGTTGGACATTAGGAACAGTTTCATCCCTGAAAGGGTTGTCAAGGCCTGGCACAGGCTGCCCAGGGAAGCGGTGAAGTCTCCATCCCTGGGGGGGATTTAAAAGCCTCGTAGATGTGGTGCTGAGGGGCATGGTTCAGTGGTGGACTTGGCAGTGCTGGGTTAATGGTTGCACTTGATGACCTTAAACATCTATTCCAATCCAAACAATCCCAGAGTTGTCTGATTTGACTTTTGTTTTTCCAGCAGCATACAGATCTGCCTTCAGATCATAGAATCATAGAATGGTAAGGTTGGAAGGGACCTCAAGGATCATCTAGTTCCAACCCCCTGCCATAGGCAGGGACACCTCCCACTAGCACAGGTCACTCAAGGCCTCGTCCAACCTGGCCTTGAACACCTCCAGGGAGGGAGCAGCCACAACCTCCCTGGGCAACCTGTGCCAGTGTCTCACCACCCTCACTGCAAACAACTTCCTCCTAACATCCAGTCTAAATCTCCCCTCTGCCAGTTCAAACCCATTGCCCCTTGTCCTGTCATTGCAAGACCTTGTCAATAGTCCCTCCCCAGCCTTCCTGTAGGCCCCCTTCAGATACTGGAAGGCTACTCTAAGGTCTCCTGGAAGCCTTCTCTTCTCCAGGCTGCAGAGCCCCAACTCTCTCAGCCTGTCCTCATAGCAGAGCTGCTGCAGCCCTCTCAGCATCTTTGTGGCCTCCTCTGGACCTGCTCCAACACTTCCATGTCCTTCCTGTGCTGGGGGCTCCAGAACTGCACACAGGACTCCAGATGAGGTCTGACAAGAGCGCAGATTATTCCGCGCAAGGCAACTCTGAACATCTGCAGGTTCACCATCACACCCTAGTGTGCTCAGTGTCCTCCACAGGCTGGGGTTTGAGGAGTTGGTTTTTTTTTTTTTTCTTTCCTCCTCCTCTTTTTCATTGCTCTTGAATAGCTCTCTACCACTACACAGCATGCTTTGACGTCAGGATTTCACAGCAGAGAGCCTGGCATGTCCCCTGGCACGCTGGGATGAGAGGGAGGTCTCCTGCACTCAGTCATGCTTGCAGCAGTCACAGCCTTGGGAACAAGGCTGCTTCTGTCTGAAGTTTTTGGTTGTTTTTTTTTTCATGAGTCAAAAGTATTTTTCATGCAAGAAACGTTCTGAAATTTCAATTCCAGCACATGTCACAGAATCACAGACTAGCAGAATTAACCAGGTTGCAAAAGACCTCTAAGATCAAGTCCAACCTATCACCTAACCCTTCCAGTTAACTAAACCATGGCACTAAGTGCCTCATCCAGCCTCCATTTAAACACCTCCAGGGATGGTGACTCCACCACCTCCCCAGGCAGCCCATTCCAATGCCAGTCACTCTTTCCATGAAAAATTTCTTCCTGACTTCTTTCTAATTTCTTTCTTCTTCAGCCTGAACCTGCCCTGGCACAGCTTGAGGCTGTGTCCCCTTGTTCTGCCACTGGGTGCCTGGGAGAAGAGAACAACCCCACCTGGCTACAACCTCCTTTCAGGTAGTTGTAGGGAGCAATGAGGTCTGCCCTGAGCCTTCTCTTCTGCAGGCTGCACACCCCCAGCTCCCTCAGCCTCTCCTCACAGGGCTGTGCTCCCGCTCCCTCACCAGCCTTGGTGTCCTTCTCTGGACATGTTCCAGCACTTCAACATGTTTCTTAAATTGGGGGGCCCAGTACTAGACACAGTACTCAAGGTGTGGCTTGACCAGTGCAGAGTACACCCTGTTCTGAACACCTCTGTGAGTATGTGTAGATGTTCTCCTGAAGACAAAGTTGTATAAAGTGGTTGTGATAGTTTCCTGTGGTGGTAGATGCAGGAGAATTTGTGATACTATATAGAAGCATAGAATGGTTTAGGTTGGAAGGGACCTCAAAGATCATCCAGTTCCAAACCCCTGCCATAGACAGGGACACCTCCCACTAGAACAGATTGCCCAAGGCCTTATCCAACCTGGCCTTGAATACCTCCAGGGAGGGAGCATCCACAACATCTCTGGGCAGCCTATTCCAGAGTCCCAGTGTTCACCACCCTGACTGTAAAGAGCTTCTTCCCAGCTTCTTCCCAGCTTCTTCCCAGCTTCTTCCCAGCTTCTTCCCAGCTTCTTCCCAGCTTCTTCCCAGCTTCTTCCCAGCTTCTTCCCAGCTTCTTCCCAGCTTCTTCCCAGCTTCTTCCCAGCTTCTTCCCAGCTTCTTCCCAGCTTCTTCCCAGCTTCTTCCCAGCTTCTTCCCAGCTTCTTCCCAGCTTCTTCCCAGCTTCTTCCCAGCTTCTTCCCAGCTTCTTCCCAGCTTCTTCCCAGCTTCTTCCCAGCTTCTTCCCAGCTTCTTCCCAGCTTCTTCCCAGCTTCTTCCCAGCTTCTTCCCAGCTTCTTCCCAGCTTCTTCCCAGCTTCTTCCCAGCTTCTTCCCAGCTTCTTCCCAGCTTCTTCCTAACTTTCTTCCTAATATCTCTGGGTAAAAGCCCTTGTACACGAGGCTGCTGCAGAGTGGCTTCTTTACACTTCACTTTTCATAGCTCTTGTCAAAAATGCATATCATAGAGTCATAAAATGGCCTAGGTTGGGAGGTATCTTAGAGGTCATTTACTCCAACCTGCCTGCCATGGGCAGGGATGCCTCTCAATTAGACTTGGTTGATCAAGGCCTTATCTAACCTAACCTTGAACACCTCAAGAGAGGGCACATCCACAACATCTCTGGGCAACCCGTTCCAGAGTCCAAACATCCTCATACTGAGTGTCTTCTTCCTAAGATCCAGTCTAAACCTATTCTCCCTCAGCTTAAGACCATTCCCCCTAGTCCTGTTGCTAGACACCCTTATGCAAAGTCCCTCTCCAGCTTCAGGTATTGGAAGGCAGCTCTAAGGTCCCCCTGGACTCTTCTTTCCAGGCTGAACAATCCCAGCACTCAGCCTATCCCCTTAGCAGAAGTGCTGCAGCCCTTGGGATGCTATGGGGCATATGATGAAAAGCTCCTATTCCATCTCCTGAGTACCAAGAGCATCAGATTGTGGTAGCTACAGCTTTGTTACAGCAGCCTGATAAGAACTTCATAGGATATTTGTGTTTCAAAGCCTAATTTTTCAAGTGCCGTGACCAAGAGCCTGGGAGGATTTTTGTTCCTTCTTGAACTTTGCTCTGCAATTAAATCCCCATTGAAGAGGTGGAGAGGATTCTGCTCCAGTTCATCACACACCCCAAAAGGGCCCAAATCCACATTAAAAAAAAAAAACAAACCACCCAGATTCTGCCCCAGACAGCAACTGTGGCACCCAGCAAAACACACCAGCACTCGTTGTGCTGAAGATAAATGAAAACAACTCAGTTTCTAATGATTTTTTTGTTTTTCCATAATTATCCTGGAAGGCCTGGTTTTGGCATGTTTAAAGGAATCTGGGTTTAAAGAGGTCAGTGTGAGGAGGCTGTGTTCCATCCCTCCCCATAGGGAGCAATGTGGTCAGCAATATGGATGTCCATGTGTGTCTGCATGGATACACCCATAACTTATAAATACATCAACACACATCTATATCTGTGTTTATATACTCACATTTCTTTATAGAATCATAGAATAGTAAGGTTGGAAGGGACCTCAAGGATCATCTAGTTCCAACCAGATTTTAATATAAAAAAAAATTAATTTTAATAAATTTAAACATTAATATTAAACTTATTTTTATTTTAATAATTCTAAATTTCAATTTATTTTAATAATTTTAATTTTTAAATTTA